>MU825920.1:256553-317533 GCA_029204205.1 Desmophyllum pertusum
TTGCGTTACTGTTAAGAGGGCCAACGTGTTCAATGCAATATGAAACTGAAGCAAAATGAAATTAACAGGCCTCCATATTACATATATAGTTCCTCCGTTGAACAGCCGAACTTCCACTAATGAACACCACCCGGCAAGTAGACACTCACTTGTAGTCCCTTTGATTGATTCACACTAAAGTCAACCTCTCATTACCGTGTTACAAAACAGTGGTTGGGTATATCTTGAGTCTTCTGATTAGTAGAATACTTACTTGCAAGTCTTGCAATTGTGTAGAAACATAGCTGATAGAAACATTTCACTGAATTGACTTTCAGCCTCAGGATTTTAAGATCAGGCATGATTGCATTAATTTTAGTGTTTTACATCATTTTACAGCATGTTTTATCACAAAGTTGTATTGAAGTGTACTAAGAGACCTTTATAAGAAATGTTTACATTCTGTGAGTTATCAAGGAAACATAGAATTATACAGTATGATGTAAGGTCACGTGACACTTATATTTTGGTGGTATATTTGACATATTTGGAGACAGCCTACGATTAAAGAATTGTTAACTGGAGGATTTGTAATACGTCATACTTCGAACGCGAGCGCTAAGGAAGATTTGTAGACAAATATAGTGCTGGCGGCCACTGCACTAACTTTGTACGGATTTAATTAACTCTCTTAAATGGTCGGTGACCCCTGCTTGTTTGAAGGTAGATTAACTTGTTTGCCAATTTTCTGCATATTTTGAAAAAACTAAAAAAAAAATCAATGTTGGAAGTTTAATTGTTTTAGATAGATAGATACGTTTTCTTCTACCCACGTTTTCTTCTACCCATGCGCACATCGAATCCTGCCAAAATGGCGGCTGTCAGGGTTCGCAAATATCAGGTTTACTTTAAGGGACGTCACCAGCTGAATATATTTGTTTAGTAGACACCCTGCTATAAAATTTGGCAAAGAAAGTTCGTCTCCAGCGATTCATTTGTAATATTTTCAGACTAACAGTCACTGAGGCCATATCGAGTTACGAGGACCGATTATTCACAATTAGGGTGTTCTTTCACTTATCTCCGAAACGAAATTGGTGACCCCAATTTTGTTGAATTTGGGTTTGCAGACGGTAAACTGAAGGTTATTTTCTTCTCTTATCAATTAATGCAATGAAACTGTTTTGTATCTTTCGTAGCCCGTCGGGTTTTTCCAGATGCAAGACGAGGACTCACGAAATATGGACATGCTTACTTGTCAGGCAAAGAAGTGATAAAAATGATAACTGATAGGTCCGCATAGAGTACGCGCGTTTTCTTAATCGCCATGCAAGTGTAGCGATATTTCTCGGCATTGTTATTAATGTGCCAACCGGAGAACTATTGGCTGTTGAAACAAAGAGTTCTCTAAATTGACGTAATGTTTGTAAACAGTGAACACTCCTATTGCTTTCTTGTAATTCTAGTTCTTGATCTGACCGACTTGTTTGTCGTTTGTGTAAGGGAGAGCCAACAGCAACCTCGTTCCCAGGGTCTCTATTCTTCCCGTCAAAAGCGATTTTTGACGGGAAAAAGAGAGACCCTGGGAACGAGGTTGATCGGTTGAGCCAACAGCAGAAGACGTATACATCAATGTCAACCTTACTATTTTAATAATTAGTATTTCCTTTTTGTAGTACAATTATCTATCTAGTCTTTCTTGCCTGTTTGGTTATTGAAAGCACTTTTTTCTTAGTATTCAAGATGGGAATTTGTTTTGAATACTGTTACATGAGTGATTTCACGAAACCGTGAAATTGATACTTGTACACAATAATGCTATAGTTTTCTTGTTTCCTTTGACTAGATATCAATAACTAGTAAACTTTGTTTCACGGGTTTTAGAGTGATTTTATTTCAACCGTGAAACAACAACATCTAACAGTTAGTGCTAAATAGTCAAAACTAAACAAAAGAAAACAATAGAATTAGTGTCTAATCCACAGACTAGAGAGATAGTTGTCGACAACTATTTAGTTGTCGATCATAAAAAGTTGTCGATAACAAAAAAGCCAGTGTGTGAAGCTAGTTATCGATAACTAGCTTCACACACTGGCTTTTTGTTATCGACAACTTTTTATGATCGACAACTAAATAGTTGTCGACAACTATCTCTCTAGTCTGTGGATTAGACACTAATTCCATTGTTTTCTTTTGTTTAGTTTTGACTATTACGCACTAACTGTTAGATATTGTTTCACTCTAATTTTATGACAATCACTTTATTGATGAGTACGAATAAAGTTTTCAATAATTTGCTGTTGTTGTAAAAATCATGCATGCACATGCGTGACTTGCGTTTACTTCGATCGTGTTCAAATCTGTACACAAGTCGACGCATGCCTTTCACTATTATAAGTTCCCGTTTCCGAGTTCGTAGTACACAAACGCAGGTTTATCCACTAACACAACACTCAATTGAACTTCAGACAGCAGTAAAATATATAGATGTACTTTAATGTTTTTAAAAACAAAAACATACAAAACGACAGCCATCTTTAAAGTCTACAATCTCAGCCATTAATGTTGGGACACTACCAATTTTTTCCCTTCCCCCTTTTTGCAATGTTGAAATGTCTTTATTGTTTCCCTTTTAGTTCGAAAAACGCAACAGTTTCCAACTTTGTTGAGGGGGGAAGGGGTACACCTCACCTAATCGCAAGTGTCCCAACAACTTATGTCCGAAATTGTAGCTACATGTAAAGTTTACAAATAAAAATACAGTCTTATATTAATAGTTTAACTATATCTGTAGAGTACTGTATTTTATTTTTACCATAGTAAGATATTTCATAATTATTCATCGAAGCGGATGTGAGTTGTTTTAGTATAAACCAAACCATTACATTACAAAAAGGTTTAAAATGGGAATTTACTCGACCCGAGAACAGATCATCAAAAAATAAATAACGTCTTGTGTACTGAATGGATATAATAACGATTTCAAGGTGGTTTTACTCATGACCCAAAAAGTGGATAGTCCCGATTTCCTTCATGTCGGGGTGAGTACGTACTAGTTGCTATCCAACTGACTATTCACTGGTTTGATATATACTAAACATACTACATCTTGTTTTTGACACAGAAACTGATTAGCAGTAATTGGCACACTTCATTTCATGAAAATAAGCTACATTGAAAAATAGTGTTTATATTGTATACCTTATACTTAAATACTATTTCATAATTATTATATTCTTAAGATATCTAAGGGCCTCCACGGACTAGGCCAATTGTTACCAATAACTATTTAAAGCCAGTGGTGCCATTTCTTTAATTTTAGAAAAAAACATTATTCAACTTAAGCAATTAATTATACTTAAATACCAGATCATAATTATTATATCCTTAAGGCGTCTAAGAAAGAAGTCCCTTTTTCAGAAGTTTATACACCTTTATCGGTGTTTACAATTACATATTTTATTTAAATATTTCAGTACAAAACAGCTACTGTTTTTAAAGCAGAGTTTGTAACACTCTTTTACTTCTGAACTTGCAGAAGAAAGAAATAACACGTTAAATGCTTCTAGCAGTTTCTACACTTTGTGGAGTTTTCATTTCAATTCATTCATTCCATTCAATTTCAATATATTATTATGTACACTTATAAAAAGTCGAAGTTTGCAATACTTCTTCAACTGTCTGAAAGTTATACACCTCAGGGTGTTTCATTTTAACTATTTATTTTCTACTTCGTATTTTACAAAAAAACATTCTTCAATTTGAGCAATTAATCAGGCGCAATTTTGCTATGGTAAACAGAGTACCGTAAAGGGGGAGTGGAGCTTAACAGTGAGAGGGACTTTTTAAAACAATAAAGACAGAGTGAGGTTCTAGACGGAGTCTTTAGAACTTTTACGGTACCTTAATTACATGTATCTGATCTTGATCAAACTACTCTCCAGTTTTTTAATAATTATTTACTGTTTGGTTTAAAACTAATGTATTATCTCTAGTATTATCCTATTCCATTTCTCTTGTTGTAGTGTTCCCATTGGAGACACTGGTTCTTCCTCCTCGTTTACGTGATAATTAAATAAACTAACTTACAACGCAAATAGAGCTGAGACTGTTCATTTTTACAAGTTCAGTTCAGTTAAAATATTAATCACATCCTCCATACGTGGGCGCCTCCTTGGGTCTTGGCGGATACAAGCACGTATGAGGTTTCTTAGCTCAGCACTGGATATGCGTTCTAACTGTTGCTCAATCTGATCAGGTACTGGCAACTCGTTGATGATCATCTCCAAAACGAGTAAGCCGAAACTGTACACGTCCACCTGGAAGAAATAATGAAGGCAGGATAGTTTATCAATCTATATTATAATTCTTGACTGATAAAAAAGTAACTAAATTAACAAACCCAGGAACATAGACAAAATCAGGATGAGGCAGTCACGGTAAGCCGAGTAAGTTTATTAGGGTGGCACTGAACTCCAGTTCTGTAGCACTGATAATGGGTGTCTGGGAATCATGTTCCACTTCACATCTTGATTTACTGATTAGAATTACTTATTTGAGTTTTGTATTAAATTTGGAAATCATTCAAGTTGATATATGAAAATACGCCCTGAAATCTGGGAAAATGCATCTAAGACACGTACATTTTTGAAAATTTTCCAAGGGAGATGGGGTCTTTGCCTCATATAATTTGTAATTGTAAGTAATGCCAATCAGCAACGAGTAGTGTATTGCTCTGTAAGGATACTGTAATTAGTGTTAGTAGTGTATAAATATAATTGAAATAAATAAACGAACGAACGAACGAACGAACGAACGAACGAACGAACGAACGAACGAACGAAACGAACGAACGAACGAACGAACGAACGAACGAACGAACGAACGAACGAACGAACGAACGAACGAACGAACGAACGAACGAACGAACGAACGAACGAACGAACGAACGAACGAACGAACGAACGAACGAACGAACGAACGAACGAACGAACGAACGAACGAACGAACGAACGAACGAACGAACGAACGAAACGAACGAACGAACGAACGAACGAACGAACGAACGAACGAACGAACGAACGAACGAACGAACGAACGAACGAACGAACGAACGAACGAACGAACGAACGAACGAACGAACGAACGAACGAATAACTAAATAAATAAATAAAGCCTTAATAGCACAGAAAACCTCTAGGCTGAGGAAAAACATTCACTTACAGGTTGTGAGTGCTGGTCAGTCCGTGCTTCAGGAGCAGAGTATATTGGTGCTCCTGGATTCGGCGTCATTACCTCACGAACAAAATTGGCAGCCCCAAAGTCGGATAGTTTGGCTCTCCAGGTATCACCCTGTCTCCAAATCAGTACATTGTCTAGTTTTATGTCCCGATGTACAATTGGAGGGTGATTACAATGTAAATAGTTTAACCCTTTGGCCACATCTAGAGCCAGGGAAACAATTTCCCTTGCGGTCAATTCGTGTTCTGTGATGAGGTGTCGTATATCACAATCCAGTAATTCTGTTACAAATAAAATACTTCCATCGTCAGACGTAGCACCAATAAATTGCAACAGATTTGGGTGTCGGCAACGAGATGCCATTTCCATTTCTCGTTTAAAAAGTCTACGATTATGAGCTGAAAGAATCACATTGTGCAACTGCTTAACAGCAACGTGGCTACCACGGAATTGTCCTTCGCAGACTTTTCCCCAGGACCCTTCACCCAAGACCTTGTCGCTTATAACAACTTGTTCACGTTGAATGCTCCAGCTACGTGATTCTGGTAGCTGGTGCTGGGCACAGTTCTCCCTTGCTACTCTTTCCATGTGTTGAATGTGTTGAATTTGTTGTCTGTGTAATTGTTCGCGTTGTTGGCATTGTTCTCTCTGCTGTCTATTCATTTCAACCAGGGCGCGAGCTTCCTCGGCCAAATTGATACTTTGTTGTCTGGACTGTTGATCACAATGTTCAAGTTGTTCTATCTGCTGTCTATTTAATTCATGCTGGGTACGTGCTTCCTCAGTCACATTGATAATTTGTTGTCTGTACTCCTGCAGTACAGCTGTTTCTATCTGTTGTTCATGTTCTTTTTTAAGTTTTTCTCTGTTCTTCTGTTCTTCTTGTTTAGTTGAATGGTGCTTGGCCCTTTCTACTTCCAGTTTTTGCCGCAGGTCCACCAGTTGCTCTAACAGATTGTTCTTCTCTTGAGAATATTGTTGTTGGTTTTGCTCAAAATGTAATTGCCCCTCCATTCGGGTCTGTTGCTCTTTTGCCACAGTTTGTTCAAGTTCTGAAACTTTACACCGTAAACCAAAGATTTGGCTGTCCTTTCCCTGAAACATACCGGTAATACTTAAAATAATAATTTATTACAGAAAGGAGCCCAATAGTGTGACCACTTTTAATTAATTCACATTCTTTCATGCACGTATACTATCCAATCAAAAGCCGAGGATAGCTATTCTTTGGCTTCTGATTGGATAGTCTGCACATAAGAAAGAATGCGAATTAATTAGAAGTGGTCCTTGCTGTAATAAATAGTAACATTTATCATTAACGTTTTGTTTTGACAAGCTTAACTCAATCATGGTGACACATCGAAAATTAGACTCAATCAAAAGGCGCTTTCGGCCATCTCGTGTAACAAAGTGTTGCTATTTATGGTCAAATTAATTTGTTTTTATACTTTGAAATTAGAAATAAGTAATTTGTTTTTGTTAAATAATGTTTTTTTCTTATACATAGTTGTGTTTAGCAGCATTAAAATACATTACTTAAACTTGTCACAGCAATGTAATGGACTGTTCATTTAGAGACAACGGACTGTGTACTTACAGGAGTTTGCTTTACTAAAATAGACTAAAATAGCCTGTAAAATAGCCTGTTTTACACAAATTGACGTTCCTTATTACGTCTGGTAAGGGAATAATTACGCAACTGATAAGCAAACTGTCAAATGAAGCCTTCGATTTGTTGACAAGTACTACTGCTTCCATCACCGAGCCGGAATCTTGGATAGTTCTATAAATTGATACACTCCGTATAACACTTGTCCACCGAACTAAAACATATTTCTCTAAAATAATATAGTCTCTATTAAAATAGTGGGTTTTTTTGTACAACCGAGGTCAAGTTCTAAGTCAGCGACCTACTACGTCACTATGCAAACACTCAAAGAGATTAAAATTCAACAACCAATAGCCTTTCATTTCTCAATCTTGTGCAAATTACTCAATTACCGATGTCTTAAGTCAGCTCATGCATGACAGGGGAAAGATGGAGAGAAGAGGACACAACCAGAAAACCTGTTCGCATGTACACCATGATTACAGAACGTAAGTTAATTTATTGTATGTAGGAAAATCAGATATGTGTGTCTTAAACAGGGTCATGGTCAGGGTTTGAGTGGCCCGGCCGCACCTCACTACCAGAGCGTCTGTCGATTACCCTCCCTCCCACCCTTGAGGGGGGTGAGGGGGGGAGGGCATCAATTAATTGAAATAACTGGTTTGCAGTGCGGACATGTGTGGGCTTGCATTTATTACACTTCACTGTTCATGAATCAACGAACAATTGCAAAATTATATTCCTCAAATGTCTCAAAACAATCACAGATTTAAGTTAACGCATTTATTATGTCTGACACTGAAGCAATTTTAGGAATGTGATTTGAACCTCTGATTTGCTACTTTTTTTGAAATTACATTTGAACAGGAGCAATAATCACTGAGCTATTGTAATTTTCCGAATACTCTGCTCTTTTTCTAGTAGGAAATGAAGCGTTCTGAGTTTTTTTTTTTGCTGGAATCGAAACCGAAATTAAATTTTGAAAAGGTCTGCAAAGGTCATAAAGTAATTAGGATTTGGCTTTTGATAAATATCGTCACAAATATCTCGGTACCTTCGGTAAACAATGATAGTGATCATCTCTCAAGGGTGCGAGTCTAATTTTGTCCAATGACGACAAAGCATTCGAAGAGGACCGTAATGTTTGTCAAATAACTATAAGGCATTCATTGTTTAATTTATCTGGAGCAGAACTACCCAGATCTTGCCAGAAGACCTCAGGACATCCATTCAGGTGATTCAGTCTTTTATGCATAGTTGCTTTGTGGTTTAAAAGCCGTGTGTACCACACCTTTGAAACTGTGAATGCCAGAGTAGGACTTGAAAATCGCTAGCCCTTTCTTTCTTCTCCAAGTTCAATCTTGTAGACGGAATTTTTTCAAAAAGAAAAACCAAGCACATTATTTTTTACTGTTTAACAGATAGTCCCAAGAGCGAGCCATCTGCTCTCTGGTGAAAATCTGTAGCAATAAATGAAATTCATTCTCGGAGCGACTTTTGCGAAAAACAGTTTTACAGATAGGCCCTACATGTCCGTGCTAGTTCGCAAATTTGAAAGGACAGCAATGTGCTATCTGATGAAAATCTGTAACGAAATAGGTCCAGTTCGCACTCGGAGCAACGATTGCGAAAAACAGCTCCTAAGTTTTTACTGTTGAAACGAATTTTATCAATGTTTTTCAAGAAAAGAAGAGGTGAGCCCCTCAAACATGCAATGAATGACCCATAATTAACAGTTGTCTTTGATGTATTTCAGTTCCAGACTGACAACGAGGCAAAATTGACCCTAGCGGCATCACTCCCGTTGATTTGTTAAGGTTAGTATAAAAATCAACCTTCTTCTAAACTGTATTTTGTTTTACTTTCTACACTGTATGCAACTAGCGATTTTAAAAGTTGCAAGTTCGCTCTGAATGATGAAAATTACAAACAAAACATCTAAGTTCATTCTTGGAAAGACTTTTGCAAAATAACAACATATAATGTTTTTTACCGATTGACAGACAGACCCAACAGGCCTGTTTTTCTTCAGGTTCATTCTCGGAACGACATATGTGAACAAACAGCACATAAGTTTTACGGTAAGAGTTTTAGGAGATAGTTCCAATGCAACAGGTCTGCTTTTGTTCGCTAATTTGAAAGAAAAGGAATCTGCTATCTCAAAAATCGCGGGTGAAAATCTGTAGCAAAACATTTGAAGTTCATTCTCGGAGCGACTTTTGCGAAAAAAATAGTACATAGCTTTTAACAGTTTTACAGATAGGCCCGACAGGTCCGTGCTTGTTCGCAAATTTGAAAGGACAGCAATGTGCTATCTGATGAAAATCTGTAAAAAAATTGTTTACTTTCTACACTGTATGCAACTAGCGATTAAGTTGCAAGTTCGCTCTGAATAATGAAAATTACAAAGACAAAACATTTAAGTTCATTCTTGGAAAGACTTTTGCGAAAAAAACAACAGATACTATTTTTACAGATTGACAGACAGACCCAACAGGCCTGTTTTGCTCGGTTAATTTGAAAGAAGAGCAATTTGCTATCCGATGAATCTAATAAGACACTTCAAGTTCATTCTCGGAACGACTTTTTGCGAAAAAACAGCACATAAGTTTTAATATTTTTAGAGATAGCTCCAAAGCGATTACGGTGCAAGTTCACTCTGAATTTTGCTCGGTTAATTTGAAAGATATTTTTCTCGAGAAAAAAAGGCACATAAATTTGTACTGTTTAACAGCTGAGACTGGACTTATTCGAAAAAATATTAACAGATACGTTTTTACTGATTCGGACAGACTGATGCCCAACAAGTCTGTTTGAATTTACTCGGTTTCCTCGAGCTTATTCAACTAGACGTGAATCTTCTTTCCCTCATTTGTTTTTCCTTCGGTGTGCGTTAATATGATGGGTTTTTTCCTTTACTGTGTTGATCTGCCTTGTCTTTAGGTTACCATATGTTGGACTATTTCAAATTTATTTTGTTGGTCTCAGTTTGGGCAATTTTGTCGCCTTCTGTAGCTTTGACTTTAATGATCTCGTCTGTTTTCTTGTACGGCCCGTGCTTCGCGATCTAATGATATCATCCCATATGCTTTTCTGACGGTTTATAGGTTCCTATTGGCTCAACGTGTTAACCGTGTGTTTGTTTTCCCCTTCTTTTTCAGGTAACAGACACACCCATCATAACTTTAGAGGTGAGTATCTTTCTTTCTTTCTTTCTTTCCGACCAGCCTCGAGGAGTAACAGTCCGGCACTCGTAATAGCTTGAAAAAGATATTACTAAAGGCGAGTCTTCATTCTTTCATTTCCATTCCTGTTCATTAAACTATACGTTTATGACGATGTTAGGTTACGAAAATCTTTGTTCTGTGCTCGGACTTGAACTGGTTTTATGACGCGTTTTCACGTTTGCATATTTTGCATTTGATTACCCCAACTAGCATCCCATCTAGGGACGCATTCCCACTCAGTTCATGCTACAGAAATTGGACATAAACACCCGGGCCTGATCGACCATTAGGTTCAAATACAGACTTTACCTTGTTTCTATTAATAATATTCTAACCCTTTCATTTTGATCCGCAGTCACCTGACACTTGAAACTTCATATTCTACAATGGAAACTGAGAACAAAGATACTACTGCTAGCCAAAAAGAGAGAGTCTTACAAGGATGAAGTTGTGGGTTATATCCACAATGTATCTCTTGTCAAGAAAGGAACTTACATCGACTTCCAAATTCAAACTAACGAAAAAAATTGTGAGAGGAGTATGTTTTTCTCGTCCAAAACTCAAACGTTTTGGAAACTATAGTGGAAGTAGCAGCCAAGTCAAACTGAAAAAATTCGCGTGAATACCAGTTCAAATACTGAAGACCTTCTCATGGAAAAATATGTGTCTATCGAATAATTTACTGACATAGAATTCCAGAAAACAATAATGCCAACAACCATTGACAAGTCCGTTTGTGTTGGTCAATTAGTCATTGTAACAGAAACAATCGCTCGCCTACACTCTCCTAAAGAGATAAAATAAAATAACAATTGAAAATGAAAGAAGAACTACTAGTTGATTCCTCTAGCACTTTGAAGTTACGCTTATGGACTTACTTCGTAGTCAGAAGGTAACACATACACCTTTGAGAACATCAGAGTCAACAAAGATAAATTTACTACTGACATATTTCAAAAAAATTGAAATAACCCAAACTACAGTAAGAGAGTGCAGCGACTGCCATCTAAAACAAAAGCAATCATCTTGTACGAGAAATTGGTTTGCGGAAGTGTTGTTTCAAAACATTAATAATCACAAAAGAAGTCTCACCATGTTTAAGAATATACTTGCGCAGGTTTTTCAGTCTTAATGAACAAACCATAAACCGGAAAACGATCTATCCAAAGATTTCATTGAGGGAACTCATTCTCAAACTGCCTACTATAATTACAGTATCCGGCCGTTTTATCAGTCGGAAACGGAACAGAGTGATTAGTAAGTTTAGCTAAGTAATAACCAGTTAACTGTGATCATGTTTCACTCCGTTTCTCTAATTCTGTACATAGGTGAAATCGCTAAAACGCTTGTTATATCTCGTCGCATCGTGTAGTCATTTTTAGCGTTACCATTATAACAGTAATGACTCCGTAAGGACGCAGCGTAGCTCTTGCTTTTCAAGTCCTAGATATCTCATAGAATAGTATGTTCGTATGTTAATTTTTCAGTATTCCTATTGGCCTGTTCCGTAACTCTAAGTCAGAAGCTGACAGTGTTGAATAATCAACATCAACCTAGAAAAGTACGCGCTTCAAGTCAAAAATATCTCGTCGCATCGTATAGTACTCCGTAATGTGCTTGTTCACTTCGAAGTGTACAGACCTCTTTTTCAGAAAAGTACGTGCTTCTACACTTACAGAGCTAAAACAGGAATGAATCAGGGGCACCCAACGAGAATTTTTTCTGTAGGTGTCGGAACGTCGTTTTTACGTTATAATTGTACTGTTAGTGCAGTTCAATGGCTTATTTTTAAAGGCTAAGAAAAATGTATCTGTTCGGATACGTTAGCTGAACTTTCAAACTTCAGAACATTTTAGGGATTGAAATCTGATTTCCCGAATTTATTAGCTGCTTTTGCCTTTCCGAAAATCCTAGCTGACCTGTTTTTTGTACCCAAAACGACATTGTTATCTCTCCGAAAACAAAAGGCATTAATTTTCCCATATTAAGAAAGTTCGAGATGACATTTTCTTAACCGAATATCTGAGGCGATTACAGGCCTTCCGAACAGATATTCAACCGAAACTATCCGTTGGGTGCCCCTGATGAATAATCAATCTTGAACAATATGTTACAATTACTTCAAGTCCTAATTATCTCGTCGCATCGTTGGGTACTCCGTAACACGCCGGTTGTTCACCGACTTTAAAGTGTACAGAACTTGCAAGTCCTAAATATCTCATCCAAACGACGGTAGTATTTTTTTTTAATTCCTCAATTTCTCGTCGCATCGTGTATCTAAGTTTTTAACATGTATACTAGCCTGTTCTGGAACTCGAAGTGAGATGCACATCCCATGTAACTCTGAATATTTATATTATCATTACCTTGTTTTTTCGCCTTATTTAACAGAATTTGTGACCATCTTTTTGTTTTCTAATCACTCGTTGAATCAAATAAATAAAATACAAAATAATTTATCCTGCCTCACATTTCCTTGATTAAAATTACTACCAGACCACTGAATTATTGAGTTTGAGTTTGTTTTGCCCCATTGCTTGTTACAATTCTCTCATTAACGTCATTAACATATGGTTGGCAGGAGATCTCAGCAAGTTTTCTCACTTCTTTCTAATTATTACTAGATTCTTAACCTAATAAATAACTTGGTCTGACCTAACAGTCGTGAATAATCGAACTAGAACTAATTGCCTTAAAAGATCAGAAAGCAAAAACACAGTATACGCACATACGTAACATGTATACAAGAACAGATGAATCCAAATATTTGTTATATCAAAACGATCAATTTAGATGACAGATATGTTCCTTAATTAGCTAACAAAAATGTTGCAAACAGAGTGACCGAAACGCCAATACATTATCTCGTGTAACCATGGTTACACGAGATAAAAATCAAACAAAGAAAACTACTTCTAGGCAAATAGTTTCGCAAATGTAGGCATGTCAGTCATGAGAGCGACTATTTGAATATTTAAAGACACCTGATTTAAATCTATTTCTTGGTGAACACGTCAATGTGACAAAAGCTTCCCCACCAGAAGAGAGGCAGGGTGCGTTCGAGCAACTAACATTCAAGTATTGTGTGACACAATACCAACCGCAACTTAATGTCACGTACTGATCAGCTGATCAAGATTGAGATTAATTCGTATACAGAGCCTGGCTGCCTGTGAAGACATCATTTTATTTAAACTAAAGTAGCACAGTAGAATCCTGCTATCTCATAAACACCAGCTATCACAAATTATTCAAAATGTGATGCTACATACATGTACATGTGCTCTGATTAGTTCAAACTCCTTCTATCTTGAACATTTTTGGGGTATTACCTACAGTACAAAAGACATACCTCCAATTTTTGCTGCAGATAGCGAATTTGCTTCTCATGCTGCAAATAAAAGAAGTTAGTGTTAACATTATAAAAACAATAAGTGTATGGGAATTACAGTTTGGATTTCCAAATTACATGTAATCATCAAAGCTACAACTTTAGTTTCTCGATTAAAATAATGCCAGTTGTCTGGCCCCCACTCTCGTCGCCAGAGGCCACGATCCTTTTGGTCAGCACCAAGAATCGAGACCTCTGGCTGGTCCCAATTTGTTGAGCATGCTCAGAGTACTCGTTCTGTATTCTCAGCCAATCAGATTTGTCAGATTTGATGGTTAGTCCGAGAATCGCGGACTTCCGGGAACCGGCCAGAGGTCTCGATTCTTGGTGCTGACCAAAAGGATCGTGTCCTCTGGGGACGAGAATGTCTGGCCCCAAATAAAATAATACCACTTGAGGTCAAAAAAAAATCAGGTTGAGTTTTAAAGTGCCTATGAAATGAAAAACAAGTCTTGAGCTTATTTTAAGAGTCCTTTCAAAATTAGGAAGGGTAGCGTTTTTGCTTTTGTAATATCTCGTCTCATTCCTGTATTTGAAAGTTTTATATGCTATGCAAATTAGTAGAATTACATGTACAGTGTATGACGTCTTAATTAGGACGTTCGCGCTAATTGTTCGTGCGCATCCTTTCTGTGCAGGTTTTTCATATTGTCACATTCCAGCGCTTAATCAGATTCCGTGGAATATTTTGGCCAGTTTGAATAGTAAAATATCCAAACTGGCCTTTGTTCCACGGATCGCTGATTAAGGATTGGGGAAGAATTGGACCCATTGTTCTGTGTATGAACAATTAGGTGGATCACTCCGCAAGGCACTGGGATCGTAGTCCCACAGCCCCTTCCCACCCAAACAGCCCATTTTCCCATATCTCACTATCCATTCCACAAATCTTACTCCCCATAACATTGCATCCCAACGCTAACATTGCATTCCAAGCTGTTCTATGTGGTCCCCTCTGAAGAAGCTTTGCGCTTCCCTGACTTTCCCATAGGAAAGGTGAGTACAAAGTCCTTCACGGAATTCAGGTCTTGATACAGTCGGGCTAAATCCGAAGTAGGGTTGTGGTCATCAACTGTCTCCACCAACAGAGCACTGGTGCTATCGTGGCGGAGGACCTTCTCGAGCTGCATGTAATAACTCGCTGTGTGTGCTCTCTCCCAGCCCACATGGCCCATAACATCTGCCAGCGCAGAGCCCGAGAGCACCAGTGTTATGGCACAGCCAGACCTGAAGCAGCACATAGCGGTTCCCTGACAACAATACGTTCACAATCCGGGACTGATGCCTCATAACCGGTCCCCGAGAGGGTTGTCTATTGAATCAACCGTTCATGAAATGATGCGACTGCTGCCATCGGGTTAAAATCGGGTACAATCTCCCATTCAGGCACTAGATACTGCTCACAACGTTGACACTTAGATGGCGGCTAAAAGAAACCGAAGAGAAGACGGGTGAGAACTGGGATCCCCCGGGGACCAGTAGAGGGCAGCAGTCCCGGCGCAACTGCAAGAGTCGGACACAAAGGGCTTTAGAAAGCCCTGGGACAATTAACCTCACTGGTGAAAGGTTGGGAGTCCCCCCTGGGCTGAAAAGACAAATGAATCCAAGAGGATAAACACTTTGAACAACTTTATTCCAACGAGTCAGAGTAGCTTAGAAGGTAAACACTTTCCTCACTTTATTTAGCTCATTTCGAGGGCCGAGGGCAGTTCCGGGCAATGTGCCCAAAACGGCGACACCTAAAACATCTAATATTGCTAGCTGTTGATGATTGGCTACCCCCAACCCTGGGGTAAGGCCATTGCTGGGCAGGTCTGGAATATCCTGCACCACCATTTCCAGGAGTCGGAGGCAAAAACGCTGAGGACTTGTACATCTTTGCCACCGTCTTGGCAACTTCCTTGTCAATGTCGTTACCAAGGATATATGTCACCAGATCACCCACTCTCGGGCTGGGAGGGAGCTATATAGCTAGCTTTTGCAATTTGAGAGGACTGCAGTGAACTTCCTTACATCTGCGTGACCGGTGCGGCAGCCGACATCCTCCAGATGTTCTAAAGCCCCAATCAATGCACTGACGGATCGAATACATTGGGTGGGCGTGATGCCAGCTGGCGGACCATCAAGAAAGCCTGGTCGACCATATATGTTTGAGCTGCCTGCGCAACACCATTGACATGGGCTCGGAGCTGCCTCACTTGATCCTAAGCAAAGTGAAAAGGCATTATATCAATTCCCCGCCTCACTGCTCCTCACCATCATCAGAGTCATTAATCTTCGCATCCTATCAGCAAACACACCTAGTCGGCATCTGAGACTAGTTCAGTATTCACACCCGACCAGAAATGCCCAAACGTAAATAAATTCCCACCGAACACTGAGTTCAGCTACCGCCAAACACACCTAATTAGCACCAGAACCTAATCCAGTATTCGTGACCGGCCAGAGAGGCCCCAAGGGTAAATAAATTCCCACTGAACACTGAGTTCAAACTATCACCAAGCACACCTAATTGTCACCTGAACCTAGTTCAGTATTCATCCTAGGCCAGAGGGGCCCAAAGTTAAATATATTTCCCCCAAACACTGAGCTCAGCTATTGCCAAACACACCTAGTTGACACTTGAACCAAGTTCAGTATTCGTGCCTGGCCCAGAGGCCCAAACGTAAATAAATTTCCACCGAACATCGAGTTCAGCTAGCTATCACCAAAAACACCTAATTGGCACCTGAACCTAGTTCAGTAATTGTGCCCCCCAGAGGCCAAAAGAAAAAATACATTTCCACCGAACCCTGAATTCAGTTATTGCCAAGCACACGTAAATGACACCTGAACCGTAGTTCAGTGTTCATTCCCGGCCAGAAAGGCCCAAACGTAAATATATTTCCACCGACCACTGAGTTCAGCTAAGGCCAAACACACCTAATTGACACCTGAACCTAGTTCAGTATTCGTGCCCGGCCAGAGATGCCCAAACTTAAATAAATTTCCACCGAACACCGAGTTCAGCTATTGCCAAACAGACCTAATTGACACCTGAAACTAGTTCAGTATTCGTGCCCGGCCAGAGAGGCCCAATCGTAAATAAATTTCCACCGAACACTGAGTTCAGCAACGGCCAGATACACGTCTAATTTACACTTGAACCTAGTTCAGTATTCATGCCCGGCCAGAAAGGCCCAACGTAAATACATTTCCACCGAACACTGAGTTCAGCAAAGGCCAAATACACCTAATTGACACCTGAACCTAGTTCAGTATTCGTGCCCGGCCAGAAAGGCCCAACGTAAATAAATTTCCACCGAACACTGAGTTCAGCAAAGGCCAAATACACCGAATTGACACCTGGACCTAGTTCAGTATTCTTGCCCGGCCAGAAAGGCCCAAACGTAAATAAATTTCCACCGAACACTGAGTTCAGCTATGGCCAAACTGACACCTGAACCGTAGTTCAGTATTCGTGCCCGGCCAGAAAGGCCCAAACGAAAATACATTTCCACCGAACACTGAGTTCAGCTATAGCCAAACACACGTAATTGACACCTGAACCTAGTTCAGTATTCGTGCCCGGCCAGAGAGGCCCAAACTTAAATAAATAATTCAAGCTAAAACCAGTCGATGTGAACCCAAACTAAATGGCAGAAAATATTATTACCTCCATGTTCGCTGCTCGAGGCTGAGCTTATGGAGCTCGTTGCTGTAGCTGAGGGGCCACTTGTTGAGGTTGTTGAGGTGGTTGAGCCGGAGGCTGTGGCGCTGGAAGAACGGGAACTTGAGCCATAAACGAGCAGAGAAACACGCTTCAAACGAGTGGCCGCGGGTTTTACGGCAAAAGAGGCCCACAAGATGGGACTGTTTGCATTATAGTCTTGAATATATTAATAATTGGTGCGAGTTTCGTGCTTTTTGTCACATTCCAGCGCTTATTCAGCTTCCGTGGAATATTTTGGCCAGTTTGAATAGCTGGCTGCTTAATAGGGTTTGGCCGCTTAATAGGTGGCCGCTTAATAGGGGTTCGACTGTACCTCTAACTGCAGCTGTACTTTGACTCTAAGCATTAATAAAATCACTCATTAGGTATTTAACCACAGAAAAAAATATGAACTGAAGAGATGTCATTTTTGGAAAATGCAAAGTTCTCTCAGAGAAAACTGAAAAAAGACTTTAAGCTGGTTTTCACCACAAGAGAAAAAGCCAGTGGTAAAGGGGAAGCTTGCTGAAGACAGACAGACAGACACACATACAAGTACACTCTGAACTTTATAATAATTACAGCTAGTGTATATTAATTAATAAAAGCATTGTTATATATTTTTTTTTCCTTAAAATAATTCAATCATCAATATTTTTATAACTTCCCACTGACTCTGCTATCCTCAAGTAAAGGTTAGGTGTACAACTGTACCTGCTTACAATTTTCCATTGCTTTGCGCTTGTTTTCAGGAGACCAGAGATTGTGGCTAGGTAATTTAAATGGAACAGAAGACACACATGGAAGTCCTGACACAAAGACATCTGTAGCCTTAGATCTGTCAGCAGGCATTGGTTCAGGTTCAGGTTCAGATAGCTGACTGCTTGACCCTTCTAAGCCACTTAATGTAGTTGCAGCACCTTCCAATGATGAGCCTAGAAAGAAATATTAAGTTTTACATTTTCATCATATACAAGCCATAGAGCTTGGTGCACCTAACTCTATCAATATTGTACATGTATATTTGAACATTAAATTACGTATATATATGCAGGATATTAGAACCTACAATAAATTGACCTGCTCCCAATGTACACTGTATCAAGGTTTTATACATGTACACACCTGTAGCTCTGTTGGCAGAGCAATACACTAGGACCACTAAATTATTCCTGTTGTAGCGGTTAAAAAATTTTTAGGCTAAAAAAAGCTTCATTAATAATTAATTATTGCTTACACACTCCAAAGACTACATTGTAAGTGTGAATTGAGCATGGATAACAATTCATTTGCAATAAAATTAATATAAAAGTGATTTTCTGTCCTACGTGTATATATTATGAACTACTGTATTTTGTCATTTCAATAATTGTTTATTTACTTTGCAATTTTTTTATTTGTCATAAAAAGTTACAATGCCATAGAGCGAATGTCTATAATATTATGTTGAGCATTGGGCGGCAAAATTTAAAGTTAAAAAATCAGTTTTCTCATTTTTTGCTCATAAAAAGTTATAATAGGTAGAAACTAAAGAAGCCTGATGTACATGTAGTTTGTTTCCACCAGAAGCCTTCACGTTCGGCACAGCAACTAATTGCCCAAATATTGAAACCTGAAATTCGCTAAACTCACCCCGTGTTTGCAAGTTACAGGTGTACCAACAATATTGAAAGTGCATAGAGAAGTTTACACACTTCTATCAACAGAAAAATTAAAGTATAATTTTTCTTTCATTGGAAGATAATTTCATGGCTGTTGCGAGATTCACCAAACTTAAACAATTATATTTAAATGAACGGCAACTTTGAAGATTCTAGACATACTGTATCATATGATGTTTATAGAATAATTTATATTATAATGTAAAAATTTACCCGAAGGAAAAACTCTGTGTAAAATATGGACATACGCCAGACACCGGAGCAAATCATATAAGTCATCTAAAGACAGAGGACCTTGTTCTTTTTCGTATCTTTGAAAAAGCTCCCGGACTGTTGTAATCCCAGTAGTATTGATCTTTTCCCTCCATAAATCATCAATTTGCCCAAAAGCGGATTCCTCGTCCATTTCAAGTTGTTTTAAAATGTTTTCCTTTACATCATGTACATGTAACTCTGCAAAATATTAAATGTTTATTAAAGTTCAATTAATATTTACTCATACCCCAGGGGGAGGTACTAAGGTAACAGGTTGTATTAGTGACAGGGAGGTGTGAAGGACATTTTGGGGTTAGAAATTTATCTGGCAGATTTTGGGGGTAGAAAGATTTTGACAGGGACTTTTTTTGATGTTTTTATTTTATTTTATTTTATTTTTTTATGCACAGAAAAAGGGACTTTTGGGGGTTATGTTCTGGGCTATTAGTAGGTAAGTAAGGAAGTACAGTTTAAAGCAACTTTATTTTATGGTCATGAATCAGCAAGCTGGGAACAAGTCCAGAACACGAACAGTTTGAAGATGTCTAGAAAAACAGTGCGGGATGTCCATACATATGTATGTACATGAGTTTATATTTTCTTCAGGGAAGAAAATTATGTCATTCACACAAAGGGAATGTCCTAATGGCATGTTCATGTGACTTGTACATGTAACTAAGAGCCCAGTCCAACCACAGGTAGCCAAAGCTTTAGAATGACTGAAAATAAATAATCATAATTAATATTAATTTATTGTTTTGTCATATTTTCGTGTTACATATAGCTTTGTTCTACGAGCAGAAATTAAGTAAACATACATGAACTTGTATAAATTTCTAAAATCGCTCCCAACCCTTACACCAATGTATAAAGTGTAGCGAAAGGTTGCACAGTCCAGCCAAGAGAATGTCAAATGAAGCCGACCTGTTTTCATTGAATGAGTTGTAATTCTCAAAGTTTGCTATTTTGCCCCCAAACTCCTTAATTAGTTATTGTTTTAAGCCTTCTCCGAATTTAACAGTATCTTTTTAGTATATTTTGTATGGAATTACTGCCTTTGAATCGTTGAGAAAAGGCGCTATAGAAATCTATTATTATTATATATTATTATATTATTATTAATTCACACGCGACAATATTTAATGATAACAATGTGAATTGTAAAATGAGGAAGCGCTCTATGATTCGAAAATTTGCATTGCTAATTATGATATATTATGCAGAGGAGCTCGGTCCACGGATGCTTCGCAGAGGTTGATGGCTGGAATATTGTTGTTTTCACAGGGGAAAGGATGTTAGCCTGTTCACAGACGTTTATTTTTTTTCGTAAGATACTGCCGCACATGAGAAAAAAATAGAACGTCTGTGGACATCTTTGGAAAAAAGACGCTTTTTTAGCCACTCCTCCATGTCATCACCTTATCGTTATCACCTCCGCCTTCGATATATTAATTAAAACTTCCAGATTTTAATTGCTTAATTGTGTAATTGGCTTAAGTATTAGTTTGCATCACATCTTGAAGGATCAAAATACAAAACAACATTCATTTGCATGTATGTTGGAGTAACTTCAACACCGAAAAAACCCAGACTGGATCCATTTGACAATGCGACAGCTGAAATGCCCAATTCACTCGCCATCCAACTGTTCACATGCATGTCCAATACACACCAACTGAGTCGGGTCGTCTTTTCTTGTAGACGACCCGTCTAGCGGAAGTCAGATGGTGAGAGACTTAGAAAAAACCACGAGAAGAGGGTCGAGGAGGGGGTTGAAATATATCGACGGATCGTGACGATCCGACTAGTTCGTGACGGTCCGATAAGCATGGTCGATTCGTCAGTCAGGTCAGGTCGTGATGTTCGAAACGGAAGTGAACTCGACTTACCGGAAGTCAGCCCGCCAAATCCGAGAGATGTGACCATGAATATTTTGACAGATCGTGACGATCCGTACGGTTCGTGACAACCTGACACAGTTAAAGTCGATCCGACTTTTTCGTAGTCAGGTCGTGAGAGACAGGGGCGCGCGACATATAATATGTCTGCACGCGACATATATATGTGTATACCTCGTTCTAAAAGTACGAGGCCACTATAACACGCTTCCATGTAGTATCAGGCGCTAGCACAGGCGCTTGCAGATCAAAACAAACATGCGACGCCACATATACTGTTTGCCTGCACGAGACATATATGTGTGTACCTCGTTCTAAAAGTATGAGGCCACAAACACACTAAACACAATATATATTCGTTCTAAAAGCGTGAGGCCACAAACACACTAAACCCAATGTATATTCTTCGTTCTAAAAGCGTGAGGCCACAAACACACTATTAAAAGCGTGAGGTCGCAAACACGCTACATGTATACATGACCTACATTGTACATATTGCAAGACCACAAACAAACGAGATCTGCATGCATACCACGTTCTAAAAGTATGAGGGCACAATTAAACGAGCGAGGTACACAGGCTACAAACACGCTTATATAGGAAAGTGATCATGAAACACTTGGTTCATTTTCAACTTGATGTCATTTTGCTCCATACCATATTGGAATTCAAGTGGTTCAATAAGGCGGGTTTTGTTGAAGTTGCTTTTAATGTATAACAAAAAGTTATATATTGAAATTAACTTACAGAAAATATAATAACATATTTATAGTAAAATGGAAACTTTTAAAAGGCACCAAAAAAAATAATTTTTGTAGTAGAAATTATTGTAGTAGAAATACCATCACTTTCAAAAAGCCACAACAAAGATTTGACCTTTTTTACTGAATACTTTTTATATCCACAAACTATCACCAATAAAATTTTATATCATATTTCAGGGCAAACAGGAAACCCTCCTCCTCCTGTGAGACAGGTCGACCATGCTTATGACGGGTCGTCACGACCTAGTCGGATCGTTACGATCCGTCGACATATTTCAACCCCCTCCTCGACCCTCATGTAGCTTCATGTCGTGGGTTTTTTCTAAGTCTCTCACCATCTGACTTTTCTGTGAGACGGATCTACCATGCTTATGACGTATCGTCCCGAACTAGTCGGATCGTCACGAACTAGTCGGATCGTCACGATCCGTCGACATATTTCAACCCCCTCCTCGACCGTCATGTAGCTTCATGTCGTGGGTTTTTTCTAAGTCTCTCACCATCTGACTTTTCTGTGAGACGGGTCGACCATGCTTATGACGGATCGTCACGACCTAGTCAGATCGTCACGATCCGTCGGCATATTTCAACCCCCTCCTCGACCGTCATGTAGCTTCATGTTGTGGGTTTTTTCTAAGTCTCTCACCATCTGACTTTTCTGTGAGACAGATCGACCATGCTTATGACGGATCGTCACCAACTAGTCGGATTGTCACGATCCGTTGACATATTTCAACCCCCTCCTCGACCCTCATGTAGCTTCATGTCGTGGGTTTTTTTCTAAGTCTCTCACCATCTGACTTTTCTGTGAGACGGATCGACCATGCTTATGACGGATCGTCACGACCTAGTCGGATCGTCACGATCCGTCGATATATTTCAACCCCCTCCTCTACCCTCCTCTACCCTCTTCTCGTGGTTTTTTTCTAAGTCTCTCGCCATCTGACTTTTCTGTGAGACGGATCGACCATGCTTATGACGGATCGTCACAAACTAGTCGGATCGTCACAATCCGTCGATAAATTTCAACCCCCTCCTCGACCCTCTTCTCGTGGTTTTTTCTAAGTCTCTCGCCATCTGACTTCCGGTAGACGGGTCGACTTGTAGAAAAGACGACGATATTATCCTTAGACATAATCTGTTCCTCGAAGCTCACAGTTTTCCTCGAGCTTCACTCTCGGAAAACTGTGAGCTTCGAGGAACAGATAATGTCCGCGGACAAATATCCGAGCATATTTCCTCGCCAAATGTAGGCTATACTTTATATACATGTAAGTATCATAAAACAATAATTAAAATAACTCATGATAATTTCGGATCATTTTATTTATTTTCAGTCGTTTCTAAATTAAAACTTTGGCTACCTGTGGTCCAACATATACATGTAACTACATTTTAATGCATCCTCTGTATCACTTACCAGAATCCATGCTTACTGTTAATCAGTTATTTTTCTCCAAAATAATAATACATGAAAAATCTGTAAAATAAAGGAAATATATTAATAAAGAAAGGATTAAAATCATACAGTCATGTGCATTGGTTAAATGTTTGAAAATCCTGAAACTCAGTTTAAAAATTAAAACAAATTTAAAAGTTATGTCGTAATGTGACTGTATTAAAGGTACATGTAGGAAACTTTACTAACCCAGGTCCTATTTCTTAGTCTAGCTAATAATACATGGTAATAGTTGAGTCATGATCATCACATGCAGCAGGAATCCCATCCAATCACTTTCACATGAGTCCCTCCCAGTCCAGTATGTTACATGTATGCTACCAATAATACACTGTATGTATTGCACTTTGAGCAATCTACAGTGTAATTAAAATGTCAAATGAGGCAAGCTAAATAAAAACCAATCAGATCCTAGAATTTTGTTCTTGATAATAATACATGTATGTCGACTGAGCAAGCAACTCCAAAAAAACCGAAACTTTTGAGATAAGATTTCCATAAATTGAACCTAGCTATAGCGTGCTCTTGATAGTAATCTTTATTAAGAAGTCTACATTTTTCAGCATAGTTTGTAAACTTCACTGGCAGAAAATAAAAGTATAATGTCGAACAAACAACTCACAACATTTTTTATATGTTGCTTGCATGCGCCATACGCGTCACATTAGCATGCGCTCGAGCAGTATGCATGCTCAAGATGGAGGTCATGCAAAAAGTTTTTGATCCAGGATTACTCGAAAACGTGCTGTACAACCCATGACGAAAAATTGAAATGCAATTTACTCACAATTGCAAGCAAAATATTAAAGTGCCTATGAAATGAAATTTTTTATTTCACAAAGTACAAATAAATTTAAGTTCATGTGAGTCAGAATTGAAATGTTTTATTGGCTAGAAGCTTCATTTTGTACTATTTTTCGAGCCGCGAAGTTCGACTCGAGGTGGTTCCATTTACCGCGTGGCCAAACGGATCGCATTTCAGGGTTGTGACGTAGAAACGTTTGCACACCGACACAGGAACAAGAGATAAACAGAGGCTGACCAAAGGCGAGTGGAGAAATTATCACTATAGTCATCAGATAAAGCATCTTTGGCGAACAAAAATCATTGTAAAGGCGGAACATATTGAGACTTTGGACTCTAAATAGGTCTTGCAGCAAAATTGGAGCATTTTTACAGTAAAATAAATCCAGATATCCAAACCCGAAACACCGACACATATTTCCGGTGACACGCTGTTCGCTTTATTTGTCAAAATAATCGTTTTGATGTTATAGACATTTTCGGGCAATAAAATTACTGTTCTTTACTGGTAACAAAGGACCCAGAGTCCCAGACCTGGTGTTGAATGCTTGATTGAGAAACGTTTTCATCAGCCGCTTGCAGGCATTTTTGCAAGCAGCCCGTAAACATGTATAAAACTACATGTAAACACCGAGTAACGCAATATATTATTTTCCGAGTTGTCCATTGGCAAGCTCTCCAAGGAACGCTCTCTGAATGTTAAATTAATTTTAATATCGTGTTATTGAAACGCGTTGTAGTCCTTATAAATTATTTTGACTCTTCAAGAACCGAAATATATTGTTAGTTTCTTTAAAAGAAGGCGTATGATATATCTTCAATCAAATCACAATTGCAACACGACCTCAAAACAAATATCTTAGCGCGCGTGGCCCGGCGCACAGCCCCGGCTTCTTGTTCTTACAAAGACTAGACAAGGCAGCATTTAGGCAAAGTACGATTTAAATGACTGAGCTTACCTAGGAAGAATGTGCTCTTACTCTGCTGTGTTTTAAAGGAGTAGATTCACATATAATCGGAAGATCTGATCACTATAAGCTCAGTGTTCTGAGTGTTTCCATCGCATCACGGGCGCACTGAGACAAAACATTGGACCGTTCTAATTCCGCAGCTGAAATGTCGCAAATCATCTCCAGCAGACTGCAGAAATATGGGACAGTTTCAAATACACACTTCTCGATTGATTTTTGCTCAAATCTGACTCCTACACAGTATCTTAGTTCGCTAAATAACACTGAGATTGTAAGCAATGTGAGAGGAAAACAGACGTGAAATGCGATAGTGCAAACGTTTCTACGTCACAAGGTGGACAAACTCGCCCCAGTCCCTAAAAGAAATGGAACACTTTTTGGGCCAAACATCGCATCTTCGAGGCTCTGAACTAACGTATTTTTCGACGTTTTGAAAAATTATTTTTCCATTTCCGTTGTATTAACCCATTGACTACTGGGCTTTTTCCAAAAAACGTCAATCTAACATCCCAGATGCCTATTTCTGGCCATTATCTCAACAGTTTAATGTCAAACTGTCTAAAACTTAGTTTAAAACACGGCAACTAACATCCCCTTCTACGTAGAAGCAACGAATTCAATATTTTCTTCGGGCATGCGCAGAAATCAAAATTTCGACATAGTTTTGGGGTTTGAAAAACCCACCTGACTTTAGGCTTTTCTTTTCCTTTTATTTTTTTTGCCGTTCTTGCTCTCCTTTTTCTCTCATTTTATTTGTGGTTTTGTTGGCCTTTCAGTCGTCTTTGTTCACGTTGGAAAAGTTTTAGCCTAAACGTTGGGAAAAGGGAATTTTTTTGACAAAGAGTGCCAATGGTAGTGAAGGTCGTGTTTTTTGGTGATTTTGGAGGAAAAAATCCAAGTTGTTTCGTGTGTATCTCCGGTCCAATTTAATGTTTCGTGCTCGTTTAGGCATGCTTTGTTAGACATTTGCCAACTCTATCCGTTAATTATCAAAGACATCCTCTGGCGTGAACAGTGATGATGTCACAAGTGGTACAAGTCTGTGGTCTCTTCTTGGCCGTTTATGGCCGCTTTAGTAGTCAATGTGTTAATCAAAACTCCTGAAATCCATTTTTGTGGTCTATTCAACCCATTTCAGCTTTCTTTTGATAGATCAATCAAAGTTATGTAAAAAAGAGCCATTTCTGGGAAAACAAGGTTCTTTGCTTAACCCATTGACTACTGGGCTTTTTCCAAAAAACGTCAATCTAACATCCCAGATGCCTATTTCTGGCCATTATCTCAACAGTTTAATGTCAAACTGTCTAAAACTTAGTTTAAAACACGGCAACTAACATCCCCTTCTACGTAGAAGCAACAAATTCAATATTTTCTTCGGGCATGCGCAGAAATCAAAATTTCGACATAGTTTTGGGGTTTGAAAAACCCACCTGACTTTAGGCTTTTCTTTTCCTTTTATTTTTTTTGCCGTTCTTGCTCTCCTTTTTCTCTCATTTTATTTTGTGGTTTTGTTGGCCTTTCAGTCGTCTTTGTTCACGTTGGAAAAGTTTTAGCCTAAACGTTGGGAAAAGGGAATTTTTTGACAAAGAGTGCCAATGGTAGTGAAGGTCGTGTTTTTTGGTGATTTTGGAGGAAAAAATCCAGTTGTTTCGTGTGTATCTCCGGTCCAATTTAATGTTTCGTGCTCGTTTAGGCATGCTTTGTTAGACATTTGCCAACTCTATCCGTTGATTATCAAAGACATCCTCTGGCGTGAACAGTGATGACGTCACAAGTGGTACAAGTCTGTGGTCTCTTCTTGGCCGTTTATGGCCGCTTTAGTAGTCAATGTGTTAAGATGATAAACTTTCCACACGGAAAGAAAAAAATTTCATTTCATAGGCACTTTAACAAAATCTGTAAGACAGTTTTTAGATCCATTCAAAATGGGCAAAATTAGACAATTTCCACTTTAACAAAAACTCTGTCAAACAGATTTTCGTTTAATTTTGCATAAATGCTTATCTATAATAAATATCCACATATTGAAATTTGAGATAGGATCGTAAGTGTAGATTTTGAGAAAAACGACTTAATTATATCGACTAGTTTCCAGGCTCCCTCCGCGTACTCGGTCTTCTATTTTTGTTTTGTTTCCTCAGAAACGAAACGGTATTGTTTTGGATTCGATGTGAATTATTTACACAGTGGGGCTACTATCCAATCAGAATAACCCTGGTAGCTTGCAATGTAAACATGTTCTAGCAAGACAAACAAACTGGTAGACTCTATTTTTCGCCAAAGTCTGTGAGGCGAACGCGCGAGATTTACGAGCGGCGCGAACCGCAAGTTGCGTGGGCGCGAGAGGAAGCGAAAAAATAGAGACTGCTCTGCTTTCATAAGGCATTTTGGAAGTCTGGCACACTGGTGACGGAGTATTGTGATTGGCTGGTTGACGAAGTGATGATGCTTATCTGTCATCAAGAATGCTTAGTGACATGCGGTGCATGCCAAATTTCATTACATAATTTATCAATATTTTTGCCGATTGCCAACAGGCTTTCGGAAAAGCCTATTAAATTTACCAAAGCTATTCTGTAGTGTGGTTCCTGCTTCAAGAAATTATCATCCTACACGGAATATATCATCCCAGAGAGAACAAACTCCTCCAAATAATACAGCGTATAATACCCTCTAGAAACGCATGTGGAGCAAATTAGGTCGGAAGACCGAATTTAATGCAGAACGGCAAATGTAGAAATGGCACGAGCCGATCAAAGGAGTCTGTGTAGGCCTGTCACCTTTATTATTTTGTTTTATCCTATATTGTGAGAGATCTGCGAATGCCAAGCGCTGCCTGGTGGCTTTCCTCGGCTCCGTCATTTTCCTCGGTGGCCTTGAAAACCTTCTCATTTTAATCGCACATCGTGCGCGTTCGCCTTACATCCGGCAGAATATTTTGGGGCTTCTATCGATTCCTAGGAACAATTTGACACTGAAGTATCATGTTAAAAAATGGGCAGAGGTGTCATTGATACGAACTGTCACCGGGCTTCCGAAATGCTGTATGAAAGCAGAGCAGTCTCTATTTTTTCTCTTCCTCTCGCGCCCACGCAACTCGCGGCTTGCACCGCTCGTAAATCTCGCGCATTCGCCTCATGGACGGCTTTAGCGAAAAATAGAGACTGCTCGCAGTCTAACAAACTGGCGAACACATGTTACTCAAGTATCAATAAAATGATCATCACGGAGACAATACAAAATTCAATAGTATTACAAATAAAAATATTGGACGACTGAAATGCTTCTAAGTTCGATTAAAGCGATGTATTGGGGGAAAATGGAAAGATATCTGTTTCCGTGTTTAATTGTAATGTAAATATTCTAGCTGTATATATTTTTCAACTTTGTTATTGACTTTATCTTGGCTATTTCTAAAACAGGGAACGGGGAATGGGGGAACGAGGAACGGAAAGTTGAGGAAAAGCTGTTTACAGGTTAATTGTTCGGGCCACACCGAGCTTTATTCGGATGTTTTTCGGGCCTCTCGGCTGGAATCGGTCATCTTCAACCCAACCAACACGTACTAGCTATGGACTATGTTATGAACTAACACAAGTTTCGGGAAAAGGAAGTGCCGTGAGCCCTGGCCTGAGCCCGTGATACTCACCCTTGCCCCAGGATCTTCTCAGCAATTTCTCAAACCCAGGTCTATCCAAACTTTCCTGACATTCTAATCGTTCCGGAAACGAAACACTATTTATCTTTGCAATAGCTCCTCGTTGATGTTCTCAAAGCTTTTAACATTTCTTTTCCGGGTGAAAATCACTTCTTATGATGGATAAATTTATTAAAGACAAAAATAAGGTGCTCTTTCAACCTCAAAACTGTAGTAAGCCACCTATAAGCTGCGTTTAACCCATCAATCTACGTACTACTGTATATACGCTTTGTTCAACTGCTTTCTTCAAAATGAGCAAGAATATGCAGGAAAAAAATGGTAGGGTAGTGTTCCTGCATATATGCAGTAAGCTTTTAATGCTTTAATGCTTTAATGAAGTACTCCTAATAAACAGCTTACGCTATACTAGGAGGTGTAGTTAACCATGTAAACTCTAGCTAAATTGAACTATATAACTGAACAAGGCAACATGATATGTACAATTACTTAAAATATTTACTTAAAATGTTAACAGCAAGTAATAAATAAAAGTAAATAAATAACTCGATTAATCAATACACAATTCGGTAAGTGATATACTGAGTCATCGGAAATAAGTAATCGACCAAAAGTAATAGTAATAAATAGATAGTCGGTTTAGAGTATTCGTACATGTATAATACATATATACAATGTCCTTGTTAAAAAGTCAGTGGGACCTGACAGAGGACATGGCTGCTTCCTTAAAGGCACTAATGGCTCCGTCAATTCCAAGCCCGACCATCCCCCCCCCCCCCGGGCATTTGTCGGGCATTTTACAACTTTTCCATCCCTAGGGTGGGGCATTTGCTATAACCGGGCAGCCCGGGGGTGGGGCATTGTCAAAGGCAACGCGATTTTTCGTATTTTAAAAGACGTACACGTTTTGTTGTTTATTTAAAATTTCCTGATTGCCCCCGATAGAAAAATATAAAAACTGAGTTGATATTAAGCCTCGTTTGAGTCCCGCACTTTTCAAGTGTACCGTAGCCCCACCCCCACCCCACATGGGCAAACATTTGCACCGTTGCTTTCCACGTGCGAACCAAAGATGGCGGAACGAAGCTTCGTGTTGCAGTTGTAATGAAAAATGTTCCAAAAATCATGATTACAGGTATAAATAAAGAGCTATGTATTTGTGAACAATTAATTATAGTGTCCATCATTAATAGTTCTGCTTGGAATTTAGATTTTTAAATTCCTCGATCCTCTCAAAAAAGTTTTTGAACTTGTCCCGTGGGTCGGGCATTTGCACTGCTCCTGAAGCCCCACCGTGGGGATTTTGTGCATGTAAGCTGACCCCACCGTGGGGCATTTTCAACCTTCTGACAAAAAAATGACAAATGCCCGACAAATGCCCGGGGGGGGGATGAGCGGGCTTGGAATTGACGGAGCCATAACACTAGTAGTAGTGTAGTTAGTAAAGGGGACATAGTTCCAAGTAACTATAGTTCTTGGGTAGAATGAGAACTTATATGTATTGGTGTTAGTCTGGATGTGATTAAAGGGTTGGGAGTTAGGCAATCTGGATGCCGTGTAAGCTTATGGAGGGGGACATTGGGGTTTGCGGTGTTGCTCAGTTTTTTATGCGGTATTTCGGTGAATAAAATCCCACATTGCGGTATTGCGGTGATCTCAAATCCTGCGGTGTACGTTGTTTGTGTTTTTAAACCTCCGGTGTACGGTGAAACGAAATTATTTGCGGTGTTACGGTTTCTTGTTGGACCCTTGTACAATAATCGTCGACCCTTGTCGTCCAGAACTAAATTTATAGCTTCTATATCTTCGTTAACCCGTGTTTATTTATTAAAAGCACGTACCTTTGTTAAACCTGTTAATTTGTAACACAGTATAGTCAAATACTACTGTCCAGTTAATATTTTATGCTTCAGCAGCCAGTCGCAAGCCGTCTTCATTTATAAGTAACTTAATATATTGCGGTGTCGGTGTTTCGTCAACTTTTCGTGCGGTGATGCGGTGTTTTTTCGATTTTTTTTGCGGTGTTGCGGTATTCAGAGCCCCCCAATGTCCCCCTCCTTATGTAAAGCACGCGCTCTAATACGCTTCTATTTTGATCACTGTTATGATGTTATCGAGCCATCAACAATACAATATCGTTATTTTAGTCCAATGGCTTCTAAAGATTCTAAATAGTTTGGATATACATGTACATGAAAATCTGGCATGCAGCAGCCAGGCTGTGATCCGAGACATCCCAACATGACTAGCTCGTGCTCTAAATTAGATAGACTGACATACCTGAATAAAACCTGTAAGAAGGAAACGCAACACACCAATTCAAGTCTCGGGAGTGATCGACCAGAGGAGACGGATAAAATTCAGCTGATAGTTTAGAAAAACAGTAATAACGTGCAACGAACAACGACACGACAAGGCGGTTGCGGACTACTTGATGTAGTTCGTCACGAAGATGAAAAAATTGCGGGAAAGTCGGTATACCTCATTCCAGACCCCGTCGGCCAAGAAAACCGGAGCCTGAGATCCAAACATAAGAAATCTTCGGAATATCTTGCATCTTAGACGGCAAAACAGTCGTATTTTTTGCGTTGGTCTGTCCATAGTCCCTCCACGAAATGGTCTGTCAAACGAATGCGCACGGTCTTTGAACGAAAGGTTGGGAGCGAGTTAGGGACTGTGCAATAATTATCAGGAGAGGGGGGGGGGGGGGGGTGGGTTGGAAAATGGGCTTCATGTAGGACAATATTAGGTAATACCCCCCCTCCTGAAGGAGTGAATTTAGTTATTGCCCCCCCTCTAATCAGTCAGAAATTATGTACGACCCCCCCCCCCCCCCCCCCCCCTCCCCCCTCACAGTATATATACACACACCTTTATACAAGTACGACAGGCTATCTGGAGTATTTGACCACCTATTTTCATTGTGTAGCCGGCTGCTTCAAAGCTTCATGACAGCCCTAACCTTTTGTTCTCAAATTGTCTATTACCATAGGGTGCAAGAATATTATGAATACAATAAATTATTTTTCATTACAACTGGTTTTAACTTAGTGACAGAAGCATAAGCTGAAATAGACTGCAAGCAATCTACCTGGGCTGTCATTAGTAGACAAAGCATGAACCGGCTATTATGACCAGCAACTGCAGTGAAGATGGCCGGCTACTCAAAGTTTGAAAATGACTAAAAGACAACAGCTACGACAGGCTATCTGGAGTATTTGACCACCTATTTTCATTGTGTAGCCGGCTGCTTCAAAGCTTCATGACAGCCCTAACCTTTTGTTCTCAAATTGTCTATTACCATAGGGTGCAAGAATATTATAAAGAGTTGTAATCCAAGTGGAGGATCTCCAAGTGGAGGTCTTGCGGCACTCTATAGCAAAAAAGGAACCTTAAAACACTGGTGGAACTGCCATAAGAATCAGAATATTGTTTCCCTTCTTTTTCTTCTTAACAACTGCATGTTTCTTTTGTTTGTGCTTAAGCTAAAATGTCATATAATACATGTACTGGTATTCACTGGCATATTTAACAATTATTCGCCGAAGGCGAAGTGAATATTGGTGAATATTCCCCGAGACGAAGTCGAGGGGAATATTCACCAATATTCACGAGCTTGAGGCGAATAATTGTTTTATAATATACAAAACACAGGGAAAATGTTGAATTTCTCCGAGGAAAATAGAAAAAGACCAAAATGTTGCGCCATTTTTGCCCGAGATAAACAAAATTGAACTTCGTGGCATTTCCAAATAAGGTAGAGAGGGTATAATGCCTCTGAAACCATGAGTAGGGAACCAATCAAATTGCTCGAAAATGCATTATCCCATGGTTAGTATATTATAATAAAGATTATCTACTGTTGCTAGTGAAAACCTGCAGCCAAATAAAACAGCTGCAACCAATTGCAAAATAAGTTGAGATACTTGTCATTAAGAGGGTCACTTTAGACATTTTAACAATAATTTATTATTATATACTTTGTCTACCCCTGTGGCCCTTATCAATGTTGTTTAAATTTCTTGATCACATTCATCAGGGGGAGGGCGGTCAGAATCAATGTTATACACCAGTCAATGTAAATTCCCGACCTTCCCAACTCGGGAGATGCAGGGAGTTTAGCGGGGAAAAAACAAACAATGTTGGACCATCAACATCGCCCTGGTACCAGGGTTTTGTGACGAGATTTGCTTCTTCGTCTTCGGTACCCGAGCCGGGGATAGGAATGTTTTTGTGTGCACCTTGTAGTGTTTTAAACATCGATATGAGTTTATTTCCTGTTTGAATTATTCATGTATTAATTTTGCACAAGTAAGCATACAGCATGCTTGGTATTTTCAGGTCCTTCTTCAGTACGGAAAACGAAGAAAGCTGGTAACCCTGAAGTGTTCATCGTTGAAAGAGAACTCATAGAAGAAACAAGGAAAGTTAGCCAGGGACAGGCGGGGACATTCACATGAAAACATACACGCTTATGCCCTAAGCTTGCAAGCGAGGCCTAAGGGCAACAAGATTCCCCGCGAACTTTAAAAGAGTAGAAACATGGCTGAAGAAACAACATCGAGTGATTTAGAGGTTGTAAAATTAACCCCGGAAGATATTCCTGGAGCATTTGTAGAAAACAAAAGTGAAGTTTTGGCTGAAATGTACACGACTGTATTTGACTGAATTTTTGATGAAAAGGCCAATGAAGTCTTCAATAACAACTTCCAGGGTTAATTTCACAACCTCTAAATCACTCGATGTTGTTTCTTCAGCTATGTTTCCACTCTTTTAAAGTTCGCGAGAAATCTTGTGGCCCTTAGGCTTCGCTTTCATGCTTAGGGAGTAAGCGTGTATTGTCTCAAGGACAGGAACAATCGCTCACCTTTACCAACCCAAAAGTCCAAGTCCCCACCATTTCTCGGGTTGGAGGGGTCGGGGATTTACATTGACGGGTGTATTAATCCGCAACTGGCATCCACCACAAGAAACAACAGAGAATTTAGACATTCTCACGATTAAAACAGATAATCATAATGAGAAAAGAATGCAACATTTGCTATTGTGCCAATGAACGCCGACGTTAAGCAAAGATGGCCTAACCGGTATCAAAACAGAGACTGATAAATCGTTTCAAGCGCTTTATTTAAAACGACAAACACAGTCAACATAATTGCTTTTCAACATTTATTTTTTAAATCACATACGACACTTACAGGGCATAACCTACTTTACAAATGGCAGCTAATTAACATATATAGGAGGGGGGTGAATAGGGGTATGCGAATCCGCTATAATTTTTGGCCCAATCCGTCGATCCGCAAATATTTTTGCTATAATCCGAATCCGCGAAACTTTCACGCTCAAACGCTGTGTATGATGTTAACAAAGGACGAGAAAATGACTGCTGAAAGTTGGCCGGGCAGCAACCACCGCAGGCGGGAGTTTCTAGGGAGGTTCGCGGGCATGCTCTCCTGGGAAAATTTTAAAATCTAAGCCCTCGGAAATTCGCTTTCCAGAAACTTGAGGACCAATTGAAGTTTTTTAGTTGCTATGAGTTCGTCACAATTATTTTGCGCTAACTATCAAAAATTAAAACAGAACAAGATTATGCCAAAAAGTTGGCAATAATCGAGGTTTGTTGTTTAGAAATTCTACATTTGTTTTGAAAGGTATTATATTTGATGTTCTCATCACGAACTTATTAGATGCTATTTTTAGTCAGAAATTGCATTCTTTTTTCCCCTTGGGGTGGGAGGGTGAGCAACCCTGGAGAATTTATTAGACACGTTGGATTGCAACGCTGACCAAAATCCCTACCTTGAAGCCATATCCCCCTGCCTTGGGCCATCACTCTATGTCTGATTTCTTTAAGAAGTTCCATCATTACCATAGATACAATTTGCGGCTAGATTCTTGAAATAATATTAGAGTTAAATTTTATGTTTTAGTACAAATGGACTGAATTTTTTTCTCAATAAGGCAAAACATGACTTGCGATTTATTGTTGATAGTAAATGGTTGGAACCCAGGAGTATCAGTAGTTCTTCTATAGAATGATCGTCTAGCTGAGTGTAGCCCTGAAAATGACTGTTGTTGGTGAACTGACGTTTCGACAACCTGAGCGGAAGTCATCTTCAGAGTCAAGTCACTCTTACTATTTTTTTATTACTCCAAAATGTTACGTCTTCTGAAGAAAGTCATACCGTAAAAGCTCTATTAAGCCCCCGGGGGCTTATATTTAATTTCAGGCCTCAAGAAGGGGGGGCTTATTAGAGAGGGGGGCTTAATAGAGAGGGGGGGGCTTATTTCAAATCATAATTTTCAAGAAAATTCACATTAATTTTTCAAAACTTTACTATTACACCACTAACTAAAACAAAACAAGAAATGGGTTATTTATACCCTAACTCGACGATAGTTCTGGAAATTAAAGACGTTTCAATACAAAGTGACTGAAACGCCAGAAAATATTGCTGAAAAGTCATTTACATCAGCCTGACGGAAGGAGGGGGCCGGCTTAATAGAGAGGGGGGGCTTATTACAAAATCTGACTTCCAAAGGGGGAGGCTTATTAGATAGGGGGGGGGCTTAATAGAGAGGGGGGGGGGGGGGGGCTAAATAGAGCTTTTACGGTATTTGCTACGGAGAAGCCGGACTGATAAGGAAGGATGAAATCCACGATCCGAACAATATAATAAGCAAAATCGCAACAATCCGTAATCCACTGCATCTGCAGGATCCGCAAATCCGTGGAAATGATCTATTGAATCCGTAATCCGAACGAATTTTTTGGCCAAATCCACCGATCCGCAAACCTATTCACCCCCCTCATATAGCATTACATTAATCACATCACTTAACTTACACCAAGGAGCCCAAAGCAGAATATCCAATCAGAAGCCGAAGTAGCTACCCTCGGCTTCTGATTGGATAGTATGCGCGCACGAAAGAATGTGAATAAATTATATGGGCTCCTTGCTGTCAATTACAATAATATCTAACAAACACTAGAAAGCTTAATTTGTTACGCTAATTTAGCTAGTTACACTCATTGTAAAAGATAAAACGTTCTTACATACAATGCACACATCAGTAAGGACAAATAACACTGAAAAATCAATATACAAAGAAATGTGATGGCAGGTAGTATCAGTGAATTACTGTTAAGTATTTTAATTTTGCTTTACGGGCTAGAAATCAGCTTCAGTGCCCTTACTAACACCCGCATATTGAAGCTGATTCTAAGAAGTACAGAGTAGCTATAATGTGGAACAGCACAGCCAGAAAATACTACGTACAGCGCCAAACGAACATGTTATGTGGAAAAAACGTTTTTCAGGAGTAAAACGCAGTTCTTCCCCAAATTTTAAGTAATTTTAATTTAAGACTGACAAATACGTCAACACTTCACTTGTCTAATTTCACAAGTATTTTGGAGTCTTTGGCGGATAGTGGACGATCGATCGATCTACGATCAATTAATTTTTATTTATTTTCATTTTCCTTTCATTACAATATAATTTAGTTGTCATTGTCTTTGAAAACGGTAAGGCATGATTCAAACTAGCCACATAACGACTCCATGTCGATGTTTTTATGTCACCAGTGTAAAAAACACAACATAATGACATAAACAGAAAAATTATTTCTTTATGTCGTTACGCCCATGTTGTTATGTCGTTATGTCGTTAGTGTGAACCAGGCTCAATTAAGTATTATATGTTATTAATGTATGTAAAACACATCATGGTATCAATTCAATTCAGTCCAAAACTTAAGACATGTACATATAAAAAATTAATCGTGTTGTACACCAGTACATAAAATACGTTTAGAGTCTCGATATAAATATAAAAATACGATATTTCCAGAAACTGTCGAGACTTTAACACGTAGCATGCATATAAACGACTACGATTTAAATTCATAATTCGATAAAATTAATTTACTTTTTTTAACTTTTTGAAAGTCAAATCCATACAATAAATAAATAAATAAATGTAATGTTTAATGAAAACTCATTGCAGTAAGAACTGAATTACAGAGTAGAATACAAGGTATAAATATAAACTATTAATTACAATATATATACAATATAAGGTTCTATTATAAACAAGCTAGTTCGAGATTAATAGCGAAAAGTGACGAAGTCCTGAGAACGCTTCGTTCTGCAAGACTTGATGGTGCTACGACTTGTGCCAGTTCTTAAGTTATAGTTATGTACCACCTCCTCACGTCGAGGCAAAAGAAAATGTAAAGGGCTATTTACATCCTGAAGTTTACTGACATACTGCCGGCAAAGATGTTGGCGCCGTTCTCTCAATGAAGTGAGGCCGAGCAGCTGTAATGCCTCCCTGTAGTCGAGGGAAGGACAAATAATAAACATGGCTCTCTTCTGGACTCTCTCAATATTATTATCTAAAAAGTCAGGAATGTTCTGCCAGACAGGGGCAGCATATTCTAAAATAGGACGCACTATTGTAGCAAATACTTTGGCTAATGCTACCGGCGGGGCACCGCATTGCTTTAGTATCCTTAGAGAAAATAGTCTTTTGTTCGCTTTTTTAACAATATAGTCTATGTGGTAGTCCCATTTTAAGTCCCTGCTGATGTAAACTCCAAGGAGTTTGTATGTTGAAGTTCGTTCAATTACATTATTTCCAAGTATAATAGGGTTAATTACAAAATTATGGTTACTCATAAAATTGATCAACATTTCGTTACATTTAGAAGGATTAAGTTACAGTTAAAGAACCATTGCATGGTTAAGAGTACCCAACCGTTTTATTAAATAATTGTATTTGCATTCACGACGACTGACTCTTTAAATAGGTTGGCGGAAACAGTTGGGGCAAGCACCATTCTCGGTCACTGAAATCCCTTCAGGGGTGTCTCCAGTCTAACGGATATAGCGCTTCCTGATTACAATACAGACACCCCAAATCCTATATATCAAATTAAAGCTTACAGAAATGGCTATTTAAGTATGACAATTTTGAAAGAAAATGAATTGTTGAGTTTTCCGCGAAGTCTAAATTTGAAGGCCGTCTAAATTACCGTTCAAAAGTGTCCTCTTCGAGCGAAAAATAAATTTCGAGAAAACAGCGCTTGAAAATAATCCTCGCTACAGGAACAAACACCGTTACAAAAGGTTATATTCGGATTTCTCGGCGAATATTCACTCCTTTTCAATATTTGTTTGCTTGAAAGATCATAGTTAAAAGTTTATTTTGATGTAAAAAATCGAAAACTGCGGTAACTAAGTAACTAGTTGCTTAGTAACATGACGTATCCTCGTGATGTGAAGCTGTCGCGACAACATTTTTTTTCTCGTTGCTCAGCAAGAATCGAAAAAATATTCGGATACATCTTGAGGATTTTCCAAATGGTACTTGTTCCACCAACAACTGTGTACCGTTATGCTGTTAAAGTTAACTTTTAAAAAGTACACAATTTTGATCATGATAATTTGATGTATCCGTATTACCAAGCATGTTTTAGGACCTGCGAGTCATGTATTACTAGTTTAACTAAAGGAAGTGCTTCCACTAAAACGAATCCCTTATAAACAATTATGGCAGAGATGCCATTTTCATGACATTGGCTTATCTAATAAGAACACTTCATTCATTTTAACGAAAACTACTCCATCGCCATCTGGAAGCTACACTAATTATTATCCAGCGTTAAGGCAGCCGGCTCGGTTAAGGCGTCAACAAATGGCTCCTCCTCGCTAGAACCGTCAGAGTCTACAAACCAAAAGGGAGAATTAGACATAACAATTTCAAAATTTAAATGGATGATCGAATAAATTCATTCTGCCTAGCAAGGTTGATCGTAGCTAAAGGCCACAATCCATCTGCATTTTGGGAATAAAAACCGAGGATCAACAAAATAGTGACAGGATCAACGAAAAAGATCAAGGCGTTTCTTCCTCGCCACTGAAACTCTAGAATCTAAGTGCAAACAAGAACAATAGCCAGCTAAATCTTCGTTTTACAACTGCGCAGTGCAAAAATAACTAAAAAAAAAGGAACACAGAGTGTGAATGTGTCTAGTGTTGCAAGTGAATCCAAACATTGCACTATGGCAGACAACATATTTTCAGTAATTACTTAAATATGCGATGAGAATTTTATTCATGCAACTATTATCCTGCACAGCAGAGACAATTTCATAAAACCAACTGAGAAATCAGACACAGGAAACCTTTCAGTGTCCACAGACAGATGCTGTCGGGTTTATGAGAATTATGGCATTACAGTTAAGATTAGAACTGCACGTGTGTATTGACAGATGAAAAATGAGTCCCAATGGTTCGAAGTTCTATCAGGGGTAACACAAGGCTGTGTAATGTCAGCAATATTATCATCACCATTAGCTGGGTGATGATAAGAACAGTGTATATACACAGAAATGGAATTAGATGGAAAATTATGATGACCACTCAAGATGATCTAACACTCTTATACATCGCACTGATTTGATCTATATGCCATGCAGCTATAGTCTCCTAAGCAGCCGTTATTCGGCTCGTCACGCAACGCTCTCCTCCCCCAGGAGAGCGTTGCGTGACAAGCCAAATAACGGCTGCGTAGGAGACCAATGCAGCTAGGGCTGAAAATAAAAAAGAGAAGACCAAAGTAATGAGGTACAACACAGCAGTTAAACGCTAGTTGGATGATTTGGAGAGTATAACTCAGATAACTATTTACCCTGACACAACTCTATTAAAGCACAACAGAAGGTACAAATGCTGCACAAACATCCATTGTGGGGGGAGGGGGAAAGGCGGTGAATGATACGTTCAGTTAATAATATTTACTCTCAGTTTACCGGTTCTACTGCTTGATGATCTACATGGCTCCCCTGCCTGTACATTGTTGGATCCCTAGATGATTTAAGAAAAAATAAATAAAACTTAAACAATGTAAAATGTTCTTGTTGTTGTGGAATACCAAAAGCCGAATCGATCTAAATGAAATAATTTTGTGATATAGCCTAAAGTAAAACATAGCTAAAGTACAATCAGTCTACAAAATAATGTTAAATTATTACATGTACTTGATCACTTACTGTACTGCTTGAAGAAACATCTCCAAACACAGCACTGGTTTTTGGGTTGATCGACCGTTCTGCAAGTAACTCTCTTAACAATTGGTTTTCCTTAAACAAAAATCAAAGTTTTGAGCTGATAATAATAATTATAATAATAATAATAATTGAATTTGAACTTTTTACTTCAAATTTTTAAAAATCAGAAAATGCTTAATCAAATTAAATAACTAACTAAAGATAAAAGCTGCAGATAGAAATACGAAACTGAAGCATTGCCAGAACTTCGACAGGCCTAGATATTATTGAGTGTTCAACACTAGAGTGTCTTTTCTCAAACATTATCATACTACCCTACTTCCAATATACATGTATATAACGGACACTTCCCGTAACTGGACACGTTAACGTGATTCCGAAGGTGTCCCCTTACGAGAGGTTGGACTGTAGTTTAATTTATCTTTTAAAATTGGGTAAAAAAAAAAAATGAATAAAAACACATTAAAAGTAAACGGACAAGTTACAAAATTACGAGATTTTTTTTAGTTGAAGCAGCCATTGGCATTGTTGTGGTTAACATACCTTTTCAACGGTCCTTGAATGAGAGCGTAGCTAAAAAATACAAATGGTAAAAGTAAATATTCTGATCTAACAAACATATCTGGCAATGTTATGACCTACAATAACATGTCTATCGACACACACACTCGCATGTTCTCTGTTTTGGTGCGTATTATCGACTTTTCGTCCTTAACGTCAAGTTGTAAATGCTAAAATGAGGGCTTTCCAACTCTTTGGTGGGGATGAAAGCGCGCCAAAAACAAGAACATTCGCCTTCCGGTTGCCGTCCGTGGCTCAAAAACGTCTGTGCTTAAGCTCTCTATCGGCTGGTGATGGTGTTGCTGGCTTTTACAATGCTCTCAATGCAATCTTCAATGCTTACCATAAGAGACTTTATTACACGACGAAACTTTGTAAATATTTATCATAGATACCTCGTCTCTCCACTCAATGTTGCACCCCTCATATTTTTTTGCTGGGAATTCAACATTGAGACGAAGATATAGGGAGAAGAAAAGGGCAATATTCTTAATCTTGCCAAGATGTTTGTCAAGCTAGGATTGTTATACATGTAGCAACAATTACATACTTTCTTGGGTCAAGACATACATGTACATGTACAAGCTTATACCGTACCTTAGCATTTTCTCTCGATTCCTAAAAAAGGAAAGAAAACAATTTATTAAAACCAAAGAAAGGAATTAATGCTAAATTATAATAATTGGTAAAATAAAAAATAAACAACTTTATTTAAGTGTCAGAGGATTTAGCACTGCTGTACTATTGTGGACACTGTAAATGAACAAAGAAAAAAATCCACTCAAGCACTGCGTCCTTAATCAACAGTTCAATATTATTAGTAGTCTTAGTAGACTGCAGTGTGCAAAGAAAGTCGTGTCCGATAGCCCGAGGCTAGTGGAGTTTTCTGTCGGACTAGTGGATTATATCCTTCGCTTGCCCGACGAGCAAATTAAGTTTTTGGGGGGCATTTTTGTTTGTAGTATGGAAATTTAAATTACAGAAGTACTGTAAGAGATCTAAATTTTCTGGTTACAAATTCGTCTGACTCAAGCGGCGGGCGACTGGCTTTCGTATTGGGCGACCCACAGGCTTACCATCCTCTGTTTGTGTGGTCACAGATATCTACGATATTCAAATTTCTTAGTAGAATAGAATTGTTATTGTGAACATTAATCTTCCTAAAATTGGTATTTAGGACTGTCTATATTAAAATTTTAATAAAATAAAGTCAAAATGTTTGGACGTTGTTTAACTTTGCTTTGATGCGGTTTTTACGATGATTTGATGCGCGCGAGAACAGTTTTCTGACTTCAAAGTTTTTACTCGCTTCTAGAATACTAATACTCCAACAAGGCATGCAACTTCGAGCAGTTTTGGACCAACAAATTCCGTACCTCCTCTCGAATTTTGCCCTAAAAAATAACAGCTCCCGCATCTCGAAAGACCAGTCCTCGAACTACAATCTGGCCAAATTTGAGTACGAAAGGTTCGCGGATTGATCTTGAAAAACCAGCTGGAATAGTAACTGTTATGAAACTTACCAAATTACAAATATTAATTCATCAATTCATCAATAAATTAATTGAATAATCGCGCTACTGAGATTTTTTTTTCGGGCTAGTGAGAATGACTTTCGGGACCATTCGCCACCCCTAAATCTTCAACAATGCTCTCAATGCAATCTTCACTGCTCAACGTAAGATACTTTATTGCACAATGCAACTTTGTAAATACAGTCGAACCTCTCCACAACGACCACCTTGGGGACAGAGGTAAGTGGCCGTTGTAGAGAGGTGGCCGTTATGGGGAGGTAGGGGTGTAATATGACACCTGGGGGGGGGGGGGGGGACAACATTTAATGTGACTTACTGTGCCAATTTCACAATGTAATTTAAACACAGAACCTTATCAGCTGTACTCGATTTATGAAAATAAAAATACAGTACTTTAAAAGCGTAAAAAAATGGAAAATAGAAAAAAGGGGCCTTGTACTTAATTATTTTGTGACTCTTCCATCAGTGGCTTGAATATCGTGATCGCGCTCTAAACACATGCCGCAATTAATAAGATAATGTACAGCCCGACGAATCGCGGTACGGATTAGGTTTCGTGACCTTTTATTACTGTACGCCAAAAAAAATGGGGTTTTGTATACACCCCCAGGTATACACCGTTAGTCAGTCGTTGATTAAGTTGCCGTTGTGGAGAGGTTATTTTGGAAGCTGGGATGCGCTTTAGTGGCCGTTGCCGTTGTGGAGAGGTGGCCGTTGTAGAGAGGTTAAAACAAGAGTGAATGTATGGACTGTCCGCCGGGACAAAAAAAAAGTGGCCGTTGTGGAGAGGTGGCCGTTAGTAGAGGTTCGACTGTATCTATCAATGCTTATAACAATATTTACCATATTCCAGTGTTGGGTAATTGTGAAGAACAGCTCCCCTCCACCACCTGGCCGATTGTTGGTCGACAGTCGGCTAACTGTCGGCCAACAGTCAGCCAACTGTTGGCCGACAGTTGGCCAACAGGCGGAAGGGAGCTGTTCTAACACGATTACCCAATGTTGCACCCCTCATATTTTTTTGCTGGGAATTCAACATTGAGATGAGGAGAGAGAAAAGAAAAAAGACAATATTCTTAATCGCGCTAAGCTTGGAATCAAGACATACATTCCTGTACAAAAAAAGGAAAGAAAACAATTTATTAAAAGCCCCCCAAAAAAGGAATTAATGCAAATTATAATCAGTAAAATCCAATGTGCCCTGCACAAATAAAATGTACCTTTTTAATCATCAACAGTTTGAACAATATTACTAGTATATAGTAGTCAAGATTAGTAGTAATGTTGGAATTTTCAAACTGTCTGTCAACACACTAGGTGATGTTGCAATTTGGCCGATGCAATGGTAGTATATCGACCAATGCAGGTTTTAAGTTCAACATTCCATATTGCAATCCCTGTATCAAGGGATTGCACAAGGCAATATTACAAATACATGAAATACAGAACACTTCATAACAGTTCATACAATAATTCAGTCTATCTGAATGTGAACAAGTTCAAGTTCAAGTTCAAGAACAGATAATATTTAAAATGTATTTTCAATTGACAGTTTCCCAAAATTGACACACTGCCTTGTTATTATAATGTACCACTGAGTACCATTTACGTTTCTCTTACCTGTGAAACTTGTTTCTTTAGTGTACATATCTCTCTATAATCAAACTCCCGGTCAAGCTGTTGCAGAAACAAAGACACTGTTAAGGATAACTTAATGTAGATTATTCAGTACACTTACTAATAATTAAATCACATGGATCGATCAAGCAGTATTGCAAAGTTCGTTGTTCAAAAGTTGTTACCTAATATGTTTCTCAAAACATTTACTGTGAAATAATAACTTTGTTGCTTCATTCTTTTGAACATTTTCAGTTGTTGATCAAACAGTGACCCAACGGACTGTATTGCTCTTAATTACCACATTTTGACATCATCTTATATGATCTTTGCAACTACACAGATGCATAGCAGAATGAAATATATTTGTTGAGTACATGTTTACAAAGCAAACTCATAAAATTAATTTGCACTGACATCGAGGGTTAAGCAGGCTGCTGTAAAATCTATTTGAATTGAGATCATGTCTGTTACTTAAGAGCAAGTGTTTTAGATCTAGAGGACAAACAGCCAACTCTAAGCCATTATTTTGGAAAACTGGAAAATGTATATATTAAGTGACTGTCTACAGTTTTAATAAACAATCCATCCAAATCATCAAAAAGCTCTCAATGCAATGTTTAATGCTCAATGCTTTAATAATTCATAAAGAAAATACAAAAGAAATGAATGTTTAATAATGAATAATTATCTGTCATGATCTGTAAATCGGATACATGTACATATTTCGTCCTGATTTACATATTAAACTTTTCCTTCTATTTACTTGCCTAAAATGACTTGTATAACCAAGATAGTCCACAAACATGAACATATATTGTAGATGCAACAACAACAACTTTATTCAATTCATGTTTTAAGCTCAATACAACATTTGCATCAGATCTGCATATTGGATTTACAATGGTAACGCCTTTGTAAATGCCCACGCAGATCTGCCACTCAATTTATTGTATCTATCACTTTTTTATTGCAACGTTATTTATCAAATGCTTATATCAATCAATATCTACCGTAATACAGATACCCTGTCTCCCCATTCAATGAACATTGCACCCCTGATGAGGATAGAGGGAAGAAAAAGGCAATACTCTTAATCATGCCAAGATGTTTTGTCAAGCTAGGATTCTTATATAGCAACAATTACATACTGCCTTGGATCAAGACATACATTCATGTACAACCTTATACAGTGACTGTACCTCAGCTTTTTCTCTCAATTTCTAAAAAAGGAAAGAAAAAAATTTATTAAAACCAAACAGGAATTAAATAAATGCAGAATAATAATCAGTAAAATCCAATGCATCCTGCACAAATAAAATGTTTACTCAACAGTTCAATATTATTTAATAATTAGTAATAATCTGAGTCATTAAATTGATAACCAGAAAAGAAATGTTGGAAAACTGTCTGTCGACACATTTTCAACAAACTACGTAGCACTTATTGCTTTCTTTCACATGGCTTTAATATTCTGAGAAGTGAATATTCTGAGCACATTTCAGCTCACAACTCTACAGAAAACCAAGCAACTGTAAACAGAATAGCAACTGGGAATTATAAGCAAAGCTAAAAGGTGGAAGCATTTGACCCACTGTTCAAGAGCCCTCACAGATATCAAGAAAGTTAAAGGGTCCCTCTCAACCAGTGTGCTTTGCGCGCCAATACTCTTACGGCGGCCATTTTCGGGTGCCGCAAAAATAGCGGCTTGAAGTTAAAAACTACTTTTTGCAGTATTCTGGCCTTGTTCTGGCCACAAAAAGCAGTTAGACGACCCAAGTTAGTACAATTTGGAAAGTATGGCATACATTAGCCCCACGAGAGATCGAGTTCCCCGGATGAAAACAATAACACGCGACCGCAAAGCACACTGGTTGAGAGGGACCCTTTAAGCAGATCAGTGTACAGCTCAATACATAGTTTTGTACTGAAATTAAACAGAATTAACTTTTATTAATACATTAAAAAATGAAAAGGAAGAAACTAAACACTAAAATTTACCGTTTGAAAGTCGAACATTCCATTCAGCATGTCCTCCTACAAAAAAATCATAACTCTACTTTCATTTATGTGACTCACATGCAGACTACCCAATGTACTTTCCCAAGGCTCATCTTTCAAACAAGAAAGTGGCTAAACCCTGATAACCTGGGTGCACTGTACTCAAATGCACTGATACCAGAAACCCATATATTGGGTTTCTACTGATACTCAATTCAGAAAGACAAATAAGGGCCGCTATGTTTTCTTGAGTTGGAGAAGTTGAGAGTTTTTTTTGCTCTACATATTACTCATAGAATACAACTGTTGAGTCCTCATTGACATTCCCAGCTTTAAAGTGCAACTAAGCCCCAAACTTTTTTTCGCTCATTAAAATCTATCTGTTGCCCCGATCACGTCTGCGAAAAAATTATCGTGATTGATAAAATCCCCGCGTTTCTACAGTTGTTTAAAGTCAGGTGTTCCATGTTCACCACCGCGCAAATTGGGGTCCTGGGTCGAGCAATGTGACGTCAAAACCGGAGACTAGATTTACTATGTTTACAAGCATTTGACTGGGCATCCATCGAGCGTATATTTTCTTTCCGTTATTTCCGAGCCGTTTCATCTTCGAAAGCCACAGAATTTTAACACAAACTAGATATGTCATCTATAGCCTGTTCCAGGCTCTCGGATAGTGGGGACGAAGCGAAAAAGGCGAACGGCCGCGCGAAGGTAGTCTGGGAGAGAGTTTAGGCTGCGGCGGGAGAGCCTGTAAGCATTTCTTTAACGACCTACTTTCGGTATAGCAGGAGCTGCTATACCCTCTGATTGGTTGATTTTGACAGGTTTGTCAACAAGTCGCAGCGAGCATCATTCATGTCAATCAGCAAGATGGCGAGCGCGGTTCAGTTGAACAGTAAAACAGCTTGGATTCTCAGTCGGTCGTCACGTCGTGTTTATAAAAACAATAATAGAGCGGACAAAAATTTTTCACTCACAAAAAATGACTCCAGAGTACTCGGCGCATCATTGTAATTTTTATCACAGACTTTGCTTTCCTCAACATATTACTTTACTCTTTGAAGTATCTTTTTAGGCCTCGTAGAACCGGAGATATCAGTTTTTTTACTTGCCGCTTACGCGCGCTATCTAAACACTGAAACAGTCAAAACAATGAAACTGCACACACTCGGCTCGTGTTTATAAAACATTAGAGCGGCGGGCACCGGCATCTGATCAACTAGATATTTTCCCATGTCCTGACCGAGTTTGGGTTTCATCCATCCGATTTCTACCGAGAAAAGTGATGCCGAAATGAAGCTTTCTCAACATGATCGGTGCCAGACTCGACGACCAAAGAATCGAAATGCGGGTCGAGCTGTCAAGTATGCAAATTTAGAAACAATTGTTTTCCAACACGCTTGGCTTCTTTGCTTCCAACAGAAAAAAATCGCTAATAGTGAAAGCGAAAATACGATTCAGATAGACCAATGAAGTACTGCAGAATAAAATACATCTTTCGCTTCGCTCCGACTGAAAAGATTTCCCTTAAAACGAACCGAAAATGCAGCTGAACTGACTTCCTTTTACAAGCGCGACAGTTCGAGACAGTTTCAAAAATCCTGTGCGGGGCTAGCCTCCAACGCAGACTTTCTTTGGGCTCGGGGCAGGGTTGGTTCAACTGCCAACGGCCGCGATACGCTGAATGGCTGATTTTGAACAACAATTGTTTCGATTTCGAAACAGTTTGATGGATATATCGATTTGCGCGAACTGCTCGCGCGAGAAATCCGAGAACGATTCCAATTAATTGCCAGTTTGACATTTTGACACCTAAAATCTAATTGTGTAGTTCCAGAAAATATCCATACCCCCCCCCCCCCCACGGAAGACATTTTGGTTTTCACCCCCCCACCCCTCAGGAATTTCCGTTCCAAGGTGGTCTTTGATGACCCCCCCTCCCCCAGGAATTTCCAGTATTTTTAAACATGGATCCCTCCCCCCATCGGAAATTCCAAAAGGTTTTGTACCTAAAAAAATGAAGACTCAGTTACGCAAAATATAAGTTACAATCCGATCGCTTTCTTTCATCAACACGCACACGGCTAACAGAGTTTACAGAAAGAACAAACAATGAACGTGAATCACAAATTTAATCCAAAGAAAGAAAGTCTTTCCAATCAAAAATTTAACTTACCTGTCTTGAAGTCTGATTATGTTTTCGTGTTCGTAACAAAGCTGAGCAACGAAGGAGTTTTGGTCGGCCATTTTGATCCCGTTCGGTTCAGTTCATGCTTGCAACTTCAAGAGACATTTTTTCTCATTTAGAGAGGCGGTAAACTCAGAAAATAAAAGATACCTGAAAGAACAAGATGTTTGGGTTTTTTTCAATGGCCAGAATGTTTGATTTGGCTTGGTTTCATTCCTCGAAAATAGAGACAAGGTACGTAAGTATTTCTTACGAATTTGTTGTGTTTGTTCAGAAGGGAACCCTCTGGAAAACAAGCTCTGCGTGAACCCCCCCCTCTCCTTCGGAATTCCTGGGCCTTTAACCCCCCCACCCCTAGGAATTTCCAGTTGTCTTCTGTGGGGGGGGGGGGGGGGGTATGGATATTTTCTGGAACCACACATTACTCCAAAAGGGGGCGGAAGAAGGTCGTTAAAGAAAATGCTTACAGGCTCTCCCGCCGCTGCCTAAACTCTCTCCCAGACTACCTTCGAGCGGCCGTTCGCCTTTTCGCTTTGTCCCCACTATCCGAGAGCCTGGAACAGGCTATGTCATCTAGTGACTCAAATTCGGAGTCTAGTTATAATTCGGAAGACTATGACACAAAAATGTTGAGATCGAAGTGGAAGTTGCACGGGTCGCAAGCTTCCTGTGATGATCGAAGCACACAGATGGGATGGCTTTCGCTTATGCCGACGAACCGTATGTGGATGAGGAATGGCTGAAGAAATACGAAAAGGAGGAAGAAGAAGAAGACAAGAAGCTAGAGGAAGCAATTCAAGCTAGACTTTACGGCAAAGAAAGAGTGGATTCTTGGTTAGTCTTATCACTAATACTTGTCAAACCAGATGCAAACAAATAGACTCGCAATCGATACTTCAAGCAGCAATGAGTAAGATATCTTCTTGGATGAACTGCCCGGTCACCTGGAATGGACAACTAAATGCGAAAAGGAGGTCAAAGCGATCGAAGTGTCGAAAAGAAAGCACAAAGGACCGCTTAGATAGCACTGAAGAAGTCAGTAAATGGTAAGCAATTATTGTCACCTATAGTACTCCCATGCATCGATATGCGCGAGCCGAATGATCATTTATATTTTTGCTTTAGCGAGTATGTATTTTGTAAAGCAATGGTTATTCTGTTAAATGCCAGCTTTTCACCATTTAGAGGGTTTTGATTTTTACAAAAAGCCAAGTAACTGTCGCAGTTTTCTCTCGCTCGCGGCTTTTGTTTAATAATTTGATGCTGTCGTACACGTAACTGTTGTTGAGCGAGGTTACAATTTACCAAGGTATGCCATCCAATAAAGCTTGTTTTGGCTCTGTCCTATTTAAGTATTGGTCCATGCTTAAAGTTCGTATATCGAGAGTTTATAGAGAAGTATTGTAAGAGTTGCTTAAGGCGCAGCCAAAAGATAGTCGATCGATTGAAAATCGGCTTGCTCCGCGCGGCTTGCTCGGGCCTGGAAATTGAAGCCATAAAAAACAAGCTGAAAGGAAACAAGCCACATCACTACAGTTTTGACATCCTCAAACGTTTGTCGTTGCTACGTACTCCAAATAACCACCATAGTGAACTAAGTTAATTTTGAAGTAAAAACCGTCAAATAAATAACACTTTTTAAACCTCGAAAAGCGAAGTGGACCTGTTCCCTCTGTAGTCCGCATTGATATTACGATGAGTATACGGTTTATCGCACTGCTTATTTCTCGGCCTCAGAAAAACTTTTGGAGTTCAAATCTTTTGTCATTTTTCCTATTTTATCCTTCGAAAGTAATTCGTCTTTGACTTTCATCAATATTCCTGAAATTTCTTTGCACGAGGGTGAAATGTTAACGCCATTACAGATGCGCGATACTACGGATGAATGCTCGGATTCTACGCTCGCGCTACTGAATTTCATGGGCTTACATTTCTGGCTATAGCGATGGTAGAGATAGGTTCTCGGTAACATTTGGTCGATGGCTAGTTTGGTTGACTTCGACCGGGTTAAATAGCCTTTAGAAGTCAGCCTGCTAGAAGTGCGCGGACAAATTCTAGACGGAGTTCTTGAGCAATGGCTCTCACAGTCCCACTTTACTTCGTTCGCTTGAGTTTACATCCACCGTCTTTTTCGTATTTTCTCGACGATCGCTCTAGAATGGTATAGTATACCTTTCTCTAAATCTGGGGTGTTACTGCAACGGCCAATAACGCACCTGGAAGGCGTTTCTACACACTTTTCGAATGTGTATCGCATCTTCCTGAAGGAAATGAGTGGACGCGAAGGATCCAAGGCTCCTGAGTTGACGTCACAAGCCGCTAAACTCATTCCCAGTCAAAAACGCGGCTGTGAACAAAAATGGCGGCGTTTTTGGTGACTTTGCCGGGGCACAGAAAATCGAGGATTCAACCAAATCCAAAAACATTTTCGCAGTTAAGTTTCAAATAACAAGTACATTTATTTAAACAAATAAAAATTTTTGGGGTTAGTTGCACTTTAACCTTTCTATCCACTTTGGCTGTGATAATGCATTTTCAATCCTGTTGTTTATTTTTCTCTCTTACACTGTTGTGTGTACTCCTTAATTACCACTTAACCCATGCACACATTCTTACATTTACGTGTACTAAATTCCTTTAAATTTCACATGTGCTAATAATCAATAACATCCAACCAGAGATAATGGTGACTATAAATCACTTTAATAATCAATATTTGAATTAATTTACCGTTAAAAGCAACCTTGTATTTAGCAAGCTTAAGTCATCCTACAAAAAAGAGAAAAAAATCATAAACTCCACTGTCCTTTGTGTGACTAACAAGACCACTTTCCCATGACTCATCTTTCAAACAAGAAAGTGTCTAAGCTCTGATAACCTGTAGCAATTAATAATACAGTTGAACCTCTCTACAACGGTCACCTTGGGCCGAAATAACTGGCTGTTGTAGAGAGGTGGCCATTGTAGGGAGGTTAAATTCTAGAGTTTTAGTGTATGTATCGCTGACCGTTGTAGAGAGGTGGCCGTTAGTGGAGGTTTGACTGTATTTAATACGGCTGCAATACTATGTACTGACACCAGAAACCATATATTGGGTTTGTTCTGATGTACTCAATTCAGAAATATTAGGCCCTATGTTTTCTTGAGTCGGGGAAGTTGAGACTATTTTTTGCTACAGATTACTCAATGCCCAGCTTTGACCTTATAGGCTTTCTATCCACTTTGGCTGTGATGATATTTTTGATCCTGATTTCTGGCTTTACTCCTTACCACTTGAACAAACCCATGCAGACATTCTTTGAATGTAATTTACTTTGTCCTCTTTCACATGGGCTAATAATCATTATAATTAGTAAAACTCTACTAGACGTATACTATTGCAAATGAGACAATCTGATTGGCTGAGCTACTCGTACACTATCAGCCATTAGTGTGCAGTGGCTGGAGGTCGTCTACAAAATTGCGGTTTCTTCTCGTTTCTCCGAAGTTTCGGAAGAAGATTTAGAGTTAATACTAGAAAATTGTTATAATTTTTACTAAAAACAATTAAATTATTCGCTCTCAATTTCTATGATGTGATCATAGAAATTGAGAGCTCATAATCTAATTGTTAATTAGATGTATAGAAACTTGTCCTGTTCTACTGCAAATCCGCCAATTTGATTGGCTGTGCCATCATTTACTATGGCTGTGCCATCATTTAGAGAGGAGGAAAGTTTACTACATGGCTGTGCCATTGTTCACGTATATTCTCTGATAGACATTACGCGTGTGCACTCGTTGTCATATTCAGAATTCAATGATTGACATCTCTTTTGATTTAAGTTGGAAAAATTACATACATAAAAATATAAGTACAAGTGTAAGTATACCAAGTGGTTACAGTACAGACATTATAAGAAACTGTCAGTCAATAATTTTTGTGCCATAGAACAAGACCAAAGTTTCTACTAAAACAATTTGACTACTCTGTGACCCTCATTTTCCACGAGCGATAGTCAACTCGGCTACACCTCATTGACTATATTTGCTCCTAAAAAACTCGGTCAAGCTCATACATGTAGACTAACTGTTAAATAACATCTAACCAGAGATGTGGTGACCATCAGGCCACCTAGTTTACCTCAGGGGCTTCCTTTCAAGAGCCTCTTAAAAGTTGTTATTATGTTAGAAGAATCTAAATAAATTGTTATTATTATAGTACATGTAAACTTTACATGTATACCATGGCCAAGTGGTTACAGTACAGATATTATAGGAAATGGTCAGTCAATATTATTTTAAGCAGGGTGGCCCATTCAGCTCTAAGGCTGGTATCCAGAGGTGCCCTGCATCTAAAAATACATTACATTAAAACTTGATCAATTAAGCATGCTTATAACCTTCATGTAATTTATTGAAATAGGATGCTAATTATGCTACATGTTCAGTTTTCTATTAAAAAAGTGCAAAAATTCACCTTCGGCAATTGTTGGCAATCATCGCCATGAGTTGGATTTCCAGTACCGCTTAAACTGATATTGTGTTCAGGCACAATGGCTGGGTGTTGAGTGAATGTGCTTTTTTTAAGATAGCCTGTCACAAGTGGATAACGCTCACATGATGACCTAGTTTCTCCTGGAGTAGCTGTCATTGAACTTGCAAGAGGAGTGTGTACAGAAGAGTCTGAAAATTACAAACAAACAAAAATAAAACATGCTGTATTACAATAACTATATATAAAATACTATCATGCAGTGCACGATCAACTACATTAGAAGAGCACAGTGCAGCTACAATATTATATATGTTGTAGTTTAAAATGAATTTTAGGTCAAAATGATCTCAAACTAGTTTTATTAATTTTTATTTTCCTTTGTTCCAGATTTATTACCATAATCCTAATTAAGACAAAGAAAAATAAAAATCAAACTATAGTTTAAATCACTGTAACCTAAAATCATTTTAAACTACAACATAATATAATGTTAGTCGGCTTCATTCCTTTCACTCCCAAAAAATCTCAAATTTCCTTTTGCAATTAAATTTAATAAATTTGAAAAATGTCACCATGTACTACTTAAAAGCTGCTTCATTTCATTTGAATAAATGGTATGGTTACAGTAACCGGGTTTCATACATGTAGTTAGATTGAGCCACAAAAAATACTAGTAGATTATTATACCTGCCAACTCACACGCATTATGCGTGTGTCACACGCCTCCGGATCGAAAACATCGATCACACGCATACATGACAATTTCACACGCCTGACTCACAATTCCGGACTACTTGTTCATTAACCATTAACGTGAAAAATTGGATTCAATTTCCACCCAAAATAGTCCAATGAACGGCGCTAAATGTCGCGTTTGAGATAAGCGTGATCTTGGCAAGATGGCGCCGAGATTTTTAGCTTCGCACCGCGACATTCAGCAGTCTTCGGAAATCATCGGAACATCTTCGGGAATCTTCGGCAATGTTCGGAAGCCGTCGGAAAATCTTCGCAATGTTCGGAAGTCGTCGGAACATCGGAAAATTTTTCGGAAATTCGGGTAATATGGTACGAAAATCACACGCAGTCGACTTAGGAAAAGTTGGCAGGTATAGATTATTATTATACAGTCGAACCTCCCATAAGCAGACACCCTTCGGACCAGAAAAAGTGTCTGCTTATGGGAGGTTAAAAATGTAGTGTTTGTATGTAGCTGGGAACATGACTAAGTGTCTGCTAAATTACAAGAGGTGTCCGCCTACAGGAGGTGTCTGTTAGCAGAGGTTCGACTGTATGTACATACATGTATTATATTGTACACATTATATACATGTACATGTATACACGTACTGCACATGCACATACTGTACTTTCTCAATTAACCCATTGACTACTGGGCTTTTTCAAAAAAACGGCAATCTACATGTAACATCCCAGATGACTATTTCTGGCCATTATCTCAACAGTTTAATGTCAAACTGTCTAAAACTTAGTTTAAAACACGGCAACTAACATCCCCTTCTACGTAGAAGCAACAAATTCAATATTTTCCTCGGGCATGCGCAGAAATCAAAATTTTGACATAGTTTTGGGGTTTGAAAAACACACCTGACTTTAGACTTTTCTTTTCCTTTTATTTTTTTGGCTGTTCTTGCTCTCCCTTTTCTCTTTATATTATTTTTATTTTGTGGTTTTGTTGGCCTTTCAGTTGCCTTTGTTCATGTTGAAAAAGTTTTAACCTAAACGTTGGGAAAAGGGAATTTTTTTGACAGAGTGTCAATGGTAGTGAAGGTCGCGTTTTTTGGTGATTTTGGAGGGAAAAAATCCAAGTTGTTTTGTGTGTATCTCTGGTCCAATTTAACGTTTCGTGCTTGTTTAGGCATGCTTTGTTACACATTTTCCAACTCTATCCGTTGATTATCAAATAATCCTCTGACATGAAAATTGATGACGTCACAAGTGGTACAAGTCTGTGGTCTCTTCTTGGCCGTTTATGGCCGGTTTAGTAGTCAATGTGTTAAACACTGGAAACGTTTATTTAAAACTCAACCTTGTTGACCCAGAGTTGATTTCAACCCAGGGTTGTCGTTGATTAAACAAAAAATACAGTGTTTCGATCGTCACATTTGACAGCCTTTTACATCGTATAATACTAAAAAAAATTGACAAATCATCAACAAAAACGAGAATAAAAAGCCACAAACTTTGTCTAGCTCTAGTCAAAAACTGTTAAAAGCAAGTCATTGAGAATTTTAATTCGTTCTCAGTGGAGAATGGAGTAGTGTATGATTGTATATATGGCGGCACCAACGTTGTCATGCAGAAGTTTGTTCGCAGCATTTTTTATAAGATCATGTCCAGAGTATAAAGCGAAATAAATTGAACTGGGCTCCTGGTGGTGGTTCAAAATTTAGTACACCTATTGATTGTTGAGAATACCTTATTCTCACTCATTTTTGCAGATCTGTTTCGCAACTGAAGGCTTTATTTTTGCGATTTCAGAGAAAAAAGGGCTCAAAGGCTTTAAAATTTTACGGAAATCTCGTCTTTATTTTCGCGTTTTTTGCTACATCGTGAAAACTGTGAAAATTAATACTCACAAAAATAATTAAGTGAGAATAATGTATTAAGTTCCTTCAAATAAATGTCACATTAATGCTGGGGGCGTTTAAAATTTAAACTTGACCTTGTGGATCTACCATTTTTTTAGCCAGAAGATGCTTTTATACTCAGCAGATAAAGTAGGAAAAAGTCAAACAATTAAAGCATGCCTAAATGAGCACAAAATTTAATGATGAATTGGGCCAGAGATACACAAAAAAACCTGGAAGTTTTCCAATTTCAATTGACACTTTTTGTTCAAAAAGTTCACTTTCTGCACTGTTTAGGTGATTGGAAACTTTTCCAATGTGAACAAAGGCATGGCAATCTCGACCCCAGAGCTTACATGACTGAAAGGAAAGCAAGAACGGCAAACAACAAAAAAAACAACCAGAAAAGCATACATGACCTTCTGTGCGTTTTTCTCGTTCAAAATTTTGATTTGGGCACATGCCCAAAGGAAATATTGAATATGTTAGTTGCCATGTTACAAACTGAGTTTTAGACAGTTTGGAGATAATGGCCAGAAATAGGCATCTGTGGTGTTACAAAAAAAATGTAGATGGTTAAATTTCTCACTCACTGGCATGATGTACATTTTATTTTAGAAATCGCACTGACAAAATCAAGCATGTGAAACTATGTAGAACTAGCTGCTCATTAAATTTTAAAATCGAAAAGCCAATGCCGTATTCATCACAAGGTTCACGAGGGAACAAGTTGAAATTTTTTTTGTTTTGTATTTGTCATTTGATTGGCTCTCACAAATGTTGGAATGCATTGATCCTGTTCTGTCCTGTGATTGTTTTTTTTGTTATCTGGGTGGCCCTGGTTACAGTAGTCGGACTGTAAAATTAATGATCTATCAAATAATTATTAATAGAAAGTTGAAATGAGTTGAATTGACCACAGAAAATAGATTTCAGGTGTTTTGATTACTTCATCTGGGACTTACAGGGCTAACTCTATACAATGTACATGATTCGTGAAATTCACTGAGGCCGACATGAAATCGTTCACTGAGGAGTAGAAAAAATGTTAACACGAAGAAGAAAACTTCATTTATTCAAGGAATTCCTTGCAAGTGAAGACGAAAGGAGAGAAATTCGGAAAGTCCAGCCACCGGGCTGCAAGAGTTCGCGATAAAGTTTGTGCTTTTGTCGTTTGTCTATAATAATAAAAAGAAAATTACACGGTGGCTTGAAGATATGAATTTTATTTTCTCGTGGTAAAAACAATATTTTACACACTCGCTGCGCTCGTTCGTAAAATATTGTTTTTACCACTCGAAAATAAAATATCTTCGCGCCGCCGTGTAATATCCTCTATACATTATGCAGAGTGAATCCAAAATATTTACGGTTTTTGCATCCTGATATTTTTTTTGGATTTTTTCAAATCATATTTTGGAGATTTTTGTATACTTTTGAAACTCTTTAAATCCAAGATGGTCAGGATCCAAGATGACACATTTTTTGCAATGCAGATATCATTTTTTGGCGATGATGACATGATTGGCACTGTCACTAAAACAGTAAACATTTTTGGATGCTTTACACATCATATAAGTTTTATTATTATACATTTTGGCCACTATCTCTATTCTCACTGGCTGAGAGCATACAGCTAATCCATGCTGGTATCGAATTGACACGTGATATACTACAGACACTAGGATTTATGCATTGTAATTACGTATCATACCAACAGACACTAGGATTTATGCATGTAATTACGCGTCAAACCTAGAGACAATGCATCTCAATTGACGTCATGCACGTGTTGCACGCGTCGCTTCATTAGCGGCAACAAAAAACAAATTAAAATACTCCACAATCCGCTAAGGAAAAAGCGACAAAACGCTGCAAAGTTAAGCCCGAAATGATGATTTAGCTTTTCAAATGTACAATAAAACAAGTGGATTCGGTTTTCGCATGACAGCGAAATTATCAAGGCCTCGGTTTGTGTTATCCACTTCAGCCTTCGGCTTCGGCAGATAACACAAACCTCAGCCTTGATAATTCTAGCTATCATGCTCAACCTCATCCAATATCAATTGTTTATTACAAAAAGAGTGTGAATTCACACTTTTAGGGGGCCTCTTCATCAATCACAATGCTGGAATTATACTAAAGCACTCATTTGTCCATTGGCTTTGTATTTTTCAAAAGAAATGTTCTAGATACATGGATATAGTTCCAGTCCAGCTCCCCTCCTCCCAAACAGCATTGTTATTTAGCTGGGTTTGAGGGTTTTCCATACCTGTCAGACTTGCATCAACTTGAGATCTGCTACCTGGATTTGCAATAGCTTTAGCAGACACTTGCTGCTTAAAGTCACATGATGGGTGGAAGAATTGTACTTCATCTACAATGCAATTATTAAATTTTACAGTAAAAGAGAATAGAAATTAAAAACTTTAAGAGAATAAGCGCTAGTCAATGCTTTTACAAGTTGGTTCAAGTAAAATCAATAACACATTATTGTTTGGACACAGGCCAAAATCACTTGTCTGGGGCAATATTGAACACTGTACAAATGTACTTATACTACATGTCACACCCGCTAACCAGAGAATTGATGATCATATTGTTTCTGCTATCATGTACCATTCTGAATAAGAGAATAAGCGCTAGTCAATGCTTTTACAAGTTTGGTTCAAGTAAAATCCATAACACATTATTGTTTGGACACAGGCCAAAATCACTTGTCTGGGGCAATATTGAACACTGTACTTACATGTATACTACATGTCACACCCGTACCCAGAGAATTGATGATCATAACTGTTTCTGCTATCATGTACCATTCTGAATAAAAATTAGTACATAAATTTTGTAATAATTGTAGCAGGCTGGCTGCTTCTTTTTGTTTTTGCAACAAATACACCGCACTTATATGTGTCTCCAAATCTCGGCGGGTCTTAGGTAACAGACACAGGTCACCCTTAAAGGCAAGCCCTAACCTAACTCTAAATGGATTTTGGGATCATAGTATTAGGAGGTGGAGGGGATATGAGGGTCTGTCTGCTTCCTGTACCTTGTACTCCAGGGCCCAGTGTTCGAAAGCCAATTAACGCTAATCCAGGATAGAAAAATAATCTAGGTTTCAATTTCTCCTATATAAATGTGGTTTCTCCATGACAATGTTTTGTGGAGTTTGACATTAGTCAAATTCAAAACTGACGAGCAAAAAATATAAACAGAAAACGTCACTGAAAAGTTACAAAACCGAAATCAAAATTCACGCTAATCCTGGATTAGCTTAACCGTGCTTTGAACAACCGGGCCCTGGTTTCCACCCCTTCTGTTGTTGTGCTTTTTCTATTGAAATATATTATGCAAATTATGCTGCAAAAAACATTTTACTATTTCTCCTGGTTCCTGTCACCTTGGTAATCTGCTGCCTGCCCTCTCTTCTGCCTCCCATTAGACTTTTCTCCCAGGTTCCTGCCCCCTGTCCCCTCCCACTATTATACACTGCAGTGAGCAGAGTCCCCTTCGATCTTCGAAGGGGACTCTGCTCGCAGGTACTCCCACTAGGAAAACTAACCTGTAAGATTCTTTTGTGTAAAGAAAACAGGAGATATCAGTGCTTCATCTGTAAAGTTAAGGACACCAATACATACAGTGTCCTTTCCCTTCCCCTTTAAAATGGCACCACCATGGGACAGAGATGTGGAAAACTCTTGGTATTAAAAACAGATCCTTTAACATCGTGAAGTTCATACTGCAGCTGCCTTCGACTATCTTTTTTCAGGATCAGGGTGAACGGTTCTCCTGTCAATGAGTCCTTTTTGTCTTCCAAACTTCCCATGATATAACAATGTATATCATCGCCGCCTGGAGATTCGTCCTCCTCTTTGTCGTAGTAGACAGTACGCAATGTACGTCTGTTGTCAAAAATGTTTTTTTTACTAGGTGGTTGCACGGGAATTAAAACCAATCCAGCTTTTGATCGATGACATTGGCTTGGTTGAGCAATCTTGTTCAGTTGAAGTATCTTAGTTTTTGATGAACCAGATTTCCAAAACTCAATGTAATAATCTTCCATTCTGATGTTGACTCCAGTGGGAAAACACGTTGCTCGTCAAAAGACAAAATTTACATTCTGGAAAAAGATTGGAACTCATGTTAACGATGCTCCCGGAACTAAGGATTTGCGATCCTTCATTCTTTCTTAACAACAGAGCACCCATTTGCCCTCTGTTTTCTTCTATATTTTCGTTTTCCGCGTCTTTCTTCGTTTTGTTCGGTTTCATAGCCTTTGACAGAGGATTTTCAGACTCATCCATTTCGGTTGTCTATGCGTGACGAAGAAGCGCGGGCTTGATGGTTCTCCTCTGCCGTGCACCAGTCAAACCATCAACACAATATGAACGAGGGACGCCTGGGGATGAGGGCAACAACCTCGTTCCCATGGTCTACGCCGCCATCTGAAAGCGGAGTAGACCCTAGAACGAGGTTGGTCGGTTGGTTCGGCAGCTGATGAATTTTCCCGCAAGTTTGCGAATTTTTTCCTATTATTTCTCCCGGTTCCTGTAGGCTATAAATAAATCTCCAATACGCTTGATCGAAACACTTGAAACTCTTGATTAACTTGAATGACCGAATTTTCTTGAGGAATCGAGCACTCGTTATAGATTACGAGTAGTCCCTCATTTTTCTCAAAGGATCGAACGAGAAGACGCGACATCACAAGACGCGACGCCTAGTCCAGTTCTGGACAAAGTGATTGGTTTCTAATGAAACTGTGGTGCTGCGTCGGCGGGAAAGTGAAACACTATGTTGATTATCAACTCAGAGTTGATAATAAAAGGTAAATTAACCGCCGTAGCGAATTTCTAAAAGCTGACGTTTCGAGCGTTAGCCCTTCGTCGGGGCACACTTTGCTCCGACGAAGGGCTAACGCTCGAAACGTCAGCTTTTAGAAATTCGCTACGGCGGTTAATTTACCTTTATCAACTCTGAGTTGAAAGTCAACATAGTAGTCCAGCAACCTCGTTCCCAGGGTCTCCGCTCGCCCGTTCGATCCCTGAGAAAAATTAGGGACTACTCGTAGTCTAACACCCGTCGAAGCCGTGATACTGATTAGCAGTCCCTTATTTTTCTCAGGGATAGTCGAGTCATCCTCGAGAAGTCCTCAAGGTGATTTTCACGCATGCTCTCCCACTCCGACTATCCCTGAGAATGAATGAGGGACTACTCGTAGTCTACCCAATAATAACTGCCCTGCGATTACCCTATATGTCAATTTAATATATTTTTACAAAGGGAAGGAAATTTTACATTTCAAAAATGTTGGATTTTGCGTACAAGAATAATACATGAAAAATCTCTTTTCCATCCTCGGAGACCCGGGGTATCCAATCGATGGAAATCGATGATCGGAAAACCAATCGATCAATCGATATCAATCGATAGCATTAGTTAATTGGTATCGATTGGTATCGGTCAATCGAATGATCAATCGATAACCACACAAAAACCGCTCATCGATTGCTATCGATTGGCAAAACACTCCGATCAGCAACCTCGAACGCAGGTTTGTCCGATTAGTTTGAGAAGGCCTTGGGGACGAGGTTGGCAAAACAAGTTCGGCCCAGTCTTCTCAACGCAAAGAATATACCCTTCTGCACGTGCACTCAAATTACCACTTGGTACATCACTGTCATTCCCGTGTCATTATGTCGACGCAAGAAGTCCGGGAAGAAGTTCAACTATCTATAATAAGGTGTATCGTTTTGAGCGTAAACGTCGGCGAGCTCTTTACTGCTAGATACGGCAATGAGCCGGTCAGAGAGAGAACGCGGGTAAAAACGTGTTTAAGTTGTTAAACCATCGTACGAGACATCACGGTCACCCAACAGTCCGAGCTTGTGCGATCTCTCTCCTGACCAACTATCAGCCGATAGAAATTAACCTCGAGCTTGCCGTCCAATTGTTAAAATCGTAAGAGAAAAGTAGAGAGAAGAGAGAGAAGGAAATAAAGTCTCGTTTTCTCCTGTTAACGTTCAAAAGCATTACAATAAAATGTGTTAACATGCAATTAAACGTCGCTGCAAAAGATCATTAGATGTGCTGTGAAAACGTCGACATAATTTTGCAACCAATCGATATCATCGATTGTTTATTAGGAAATCGATCACCAAATCGATAACAACACAAAATTCTTCAGTCATCGATTAGGTCATCGATTATCAATATCAATCGATTAATGATATCGCATTGGTCATCGATTGATATTCGATTGTCATCGATTTCATCGATTGGATACCCAGGGTCGGAGACCTCAGCTGCCAGTTAGTTGGGTG
>MU825920.1:318033-502335 GCA_029204205.1 Desmophyllum pertusum
AAAAGTAGGAGAGAGCCAATTTTTTTCGCTCGCTCCCACTATAAACTGCCCCTGGGTCTCCGAGGATGCATGGGATCCTGATGAACATCGAAAAAAGAATTGTTTTAAAAATGACACTACCAACTTGTTTTATTAAATTAACCATATACTTGGTCATATACAGGCTAGAGATTTTGCACGTAATGGTAAAATCCCAGATGCTTTTAAGCTTGTTTAAAAAAAAAATATAAGAGACTCAGACTTGATGCTATTACTAAAGAGTCGCAAAACAGCGACAGAAACCGAGGGCCTCAGTTATTTTAAAGTCAAAATAGAACTATTGATGCCAGTTAAAATTCCACTGGCCATTTCAGTGAATGGCCATATCTAATAGCCCAGGGCTTATTATTTTACTCAAATGCTAGTACTGGTACGTACATTAATAATTTACAAACTTCACTAGCACATTGCTAATGAATTACCGTATGACAACACTTGTTTCAGCGGCCTTCGGGCTATTGAATATTAAACCTAGCCTCTTAGCAAAGAGACAAATTAATTTCTTTAATGTAAATCTGTTAGTCTAGTGAACTTTCACAGTCAAACTTTCCATTGTCACTTCCAACTATATCACCAGCATCAAATTCCAACTTCTTTTAACATTTTGATACCAAAATTAAAAACCTGATTTTTTTTTTTCTGGACAAATGTCTTGATCTAAATTAAAATCTCCCCAAGGAAAGTAATAGAAAATGTATGAATGGCAATAAGGAGAAATTTAATGTTGATCTTGTGTTGACAACTAGAGTTTGCCGGCACATCTATTAAAAGTAAAACTAACCTGTGAAGTTCAAGAGAAATCCTATACATCACTCATTATACATTACAAAAGTCAAGCTATATACTGTCATAAAACATAACAGGAATTTGAGAACACAAGAGAAATCTACAGATGAATGTTCCGTAGTACATTTCTCAAGTGTTCTTCAAATTCCTGTTATGTTTTATGACAGTATAATACAATCACAGCTTTGGCTTCTATAGATTTCACACGCACAAACAATAAAACATGGTATCTACATTGTGTAATGTTTTATACTCTGATAAAAAATAAATGTCAGTAGCTTTTTACCAATCAGATCAAGCACAGAATCCAATCTTTGTTCTGATAACTTATAAAACAAATGCAATAAATTATTTTTCCATAAGACTGGTTAGGGTGAAAGAATAATATTTATTATTATAAAGAAGTTTGTGATCCAAGTGGAGGATCTGAGAAAAAGAGGTCTTGTACTCCAGGGCTGCAAATAAACAGTCGGTCATCGGACAATGGCCGACCAAAATTTGCCAATGTCCGATAAAATCCCAACTGTGGTCGGACATGATGTCCGGACAATTTTTTTGCCTTCCAACACATTATAACATTTTGTTCTAAATGCAAACTAATTTGCTCTGCTTTGACAACGCATTAGATTAGCAGGTTCGCTTATCAAGCGGTACTGTAATATGATGTCCGACCTCATTTTTGTTTTGTCCGACCAAAACGGTGACTTAGTCGAATACATGTCCTTTCAACAAAATAAAATTATTTGCAGTCCTGCACTCTATAGAAAAAAAGGAACCTTAAAATACTGGTGGAACTGCCATAAGAAACAGAATATTGTTTCCCTTCTTTTTCTTCTTATGCAGTTGTTGCTAGTATAATACGCGTACATGTAGTGGTATTCACTGGAATAAGGCATTTAAAGATTGTCCACTGTTGCTAGTGAAAACCTGCAGCCAGATAAAATAGCTGCAAACCATTTGCAAAAGGAGTCGAGACTTCATTAAGATGGTCACTTTAAACATTTTAACAATAAATTATCATTATACATGTACCTTGTTTACCCCTGTGGCCCTTATCAATGTTGTTTAAATTTCTTGATCACATTCAAACTGTTAAGCAACATCAGAGGGAGGGTGGTCAGAATCAATGTTATGCACCAGTCAATGCAAATTTCTGACCTCCCCAACCCGGGAAATGCGGGGAGTTTAGCGGTTAAAAAACAACATTGGACCATCAACATAGACTACGAGCAGTCCCTCATTTTTCTCAGGGATCGAGTGGGCGAGCGCACGCGAAGCACGTGGAAATCACCTCCTGCAAGAAGATGTGACGCATCGTGCCTTCTTGCGGGAGGTGATTTCCATATGCTTTGCGCATGCTCGCCCACTCGATCCCTGAGAAAAATGAGGAACTGCTCGTACATGTACATTGTAGTCTATCATCAACATCGCCCTGGTACCAGGGGTCTTGGATGAGATTTGTTTCTTCGTCTTCGGTACCCAAGCCGGGGATACGAATGTTTTTGTGTAGTGTTTTGGACCTCAATATGAGTTTATTTCCTATTTGAATTATTCATGTATTAATTTTGCACAAGTAAGCATACGGTATGCTTGGTGTTTTCAGGTCCTTCTTCAGTAAGGAAAACGAAGAAAGCTGGTAACCCTGAAGTGTTCATCGTTGGAAGAGAACTCATAGAAGAAACAAGAAAACTTAGCCAGGGACAGGAGGGGACATTCACATGAAAACATTGTCTCAAGGACAGGAACAAACACTCACCTTTACCAACCCAAAAGTCCAAGTCCCCACCATTTCCCGGGTTGGAGGGGTCGGGGATTTACATTGACGGGTGCATTACTGGTGTATTCAGTCAATGAGGGCATGCTTTTTTTTAAAAACAATGGAATTTTTTGGAAGTGTTCAACAATTTTGCAATTGGTTGTGGTACCATGCTGTCATGAAGTGTGTGATATATTTCCCTTGACTTTTTCGTGCATTTTCTTGGCTAGCTCAATCCCTTTACCCAAAGTTCCTGGAAAAACTAGGTTTAGTGTTCAACACATGCTTGCCTAGTTTCTGTAAGTTACTGGCCAAGTTGCCAGGAACAGTTGCACCTGTTTTACAAGAATACATCTTTTCATGGCGTATATACTTGGGTGGAGGATTTTCAGGTCCATCCTTTGCCATTGAAATAATCACCTTCTTGTGAATAAACACTGCAGTATAACAGTCGTCAATTTCTGAATGCGCACCAAACAGATCCTTTTCCTTGATGTAATAGATTTCAGCAATGTCAGTTCTATTTTTCAGGCATGTTTCTGACCAATAGCATCCAGGAAGGGCAACATTTGAATATTTATCAAGTACATGGCATTCTGTTTTTTCCATATTATGACCAAGATATATAGAACCTCCTGGTTTTAAAATACGCAATAATTCCCTGACTAGATTACATTGTATGTTTTTATCTCCCAGCTCTCGCAGCCCTCCATAGTTGATAACGTGTGCGAATCGAATGCTGTCTCCAAGGAAATCGAGTTTTCCATCCGAGTTAATCGTTCCAAATGTACTTGGAGTATCATTGAATAACTTCTTGGCATATTCCACGGCGTACTGATCTATATGAGCTCCTCCGATCACCAGTTTCGGGTATTTCTTTCTAAGAAGTGTAAGCCACTCGTTGCACCCAGTATTGCTATCGAACACCGAAGTACCATCTTTTAAATTGAGTTGTTTGGCCAATTCAGGAATCCAGCTTTCTTCAACGGTCGTCTCATTAGCGTGTTTCCTCCGACAGTGAATATCTTCCCAGTTGTGCTTGAATACCGTCTTCTGAAACCAATGATGAAAATGCTGTTTGGCTCGATCCAATATCCCTTTGCCACCAGATGCACGAAGGCTGAATTGTGCCAAGAGGAACATGAACAGAATCAAAATGGTGGCCACTGCCATGAATACAACGCGCCCATAACGAACGTTCGTGATCCTCATATTTCCAGAATGCATAAATGTCATCCACGATTGTATGTTTGCTTTAATGTATCCATGAACAAGTAGTTTCACTTTCTACTTGAAATTGTGTCAAATAAACCCAAACCATTGAACAATTTTGATTCAAGTCGAACATTACACTACACGTCGCACATTAACGTCGCACATGCAATCGAGGCTGTCCCCAGGATCTCCCGGTTCTTCTTATTCTCGTTCCCAGATCCTCTGGTCGGCGATAAAAAAATTTGTATAGCGGATAGGACTATTGGACAAGGGGCTATGAGGAACGAGAATGGGTCTTCTCGTGTTCCAATCCAAGCAGCGTTCGCTTACAAGATAAATAAAGCGTCGTTTAGTTAATTTTTGAGCCCACAAAAGTTGACTTGCAAGGTACTTTGTAACTCAATGCGTGCAGAGCAGAAACATTTTTCACGCCACCACGGTCAATCTACGTCACAAGCCTTGAAACCAGGGGCGGGGGAGAACACTCTGCGACGCCTGGGACTTTTTTTGTTCCGAATCGTCCAACAAAATATGACGTCACATCCTGTAAAATCGTTTTCGCGAACTATCGAAATCCAGTTTCGAGTAGGCATGATTTCTTCGTTTTTTGAACGTATGGTTTGGTTGTATTTTATACTGTGGATATAAAGAAGTTGCAGAGATATTGCTTCGACTTATTCAGCAAAAATTTCGGTAAAAGAGAAAGGTTTAGTGTTGTTTTGAAGGCAAATAACACAACGCGAAGTGACGTGTCATGGCGGATATTTCACGTTCTCAAAACAAGTGACGTTCCATCTTTTGCCTCTAGTAGTTCCTGATTCTGTGTTAACATCGATTTCTATAGCCCACTCGATTTACAACATCATGGATGAAACATTGGTGGTCATAGTATGTAGTGTATACTCCGAGAAGGTAATTAACACTCGCCGTAAAGTGTTGGAAACCGATGTCGTTGCTCTTGGCCCGTGTGGTGCTTACTTGAAGACACAAGAGAAATCTTATACCGAAGGTTGGTATTTTCTTTTCCTACATCTCCTTGTTGTTTCCAGTAAGACACAATACATGTATATTCCGGCTTTGGGGTCATCAGTCGGTTTTGTTCCGTGAATTAATTTTAATTATCAAAGAAACAACCATTGAAATCAGAAATATTATTCGAATAATGTCATGTGTGTTATAAATTAAAACATTTACTTACTTCTACTGTACAAAGTAGGTCCTTATTAAAGTTTAAAAAGTTTTGAATCATAAAATCTCTTAGGGCCTGTTTACATGGAGAGAGGTTGACCTGGGTACCCGGGTCACCCTCCTAGCAGGGCTACCCTGGGAGGGCCAACTTTTCATACATTTCTTTACAAAGCACACTGAAGTGTTTACATGACAGACAGGGTCACCCGCCTACCCTGTCTGCTTGCCAGGGTGACCCGGCTAGGCGGGCTATCTTTTCTGCATGTAAACGGCCAATCCGGGTCACCCTCCTATGTGGGCTATCTCTGTTGACTTGAAAACCCGTGATAATGGCGGAACAAGCAATAAAAACAGCAAACTCGCCGCTATAGCCTTTCTTCTTGCTGCCATGTTTGTTATGTAGTGCTTTTAAGCGTAAATAAATCGCGCCGTTGTAATAAAAATAGTCCGCCAAAACAAGAGCCCGCCAAAAAAAGATAGCTCGCCTATATGATAGCCCGCCCTAATAGCCCGCCCATGTAAAGGCGGGCTATGTTTTAGCCCGGCTAGGAGGGTGACCCGGGTACCCGGGTCACCCTCCCTCCATGTAAACAGGCCCTTAGTATAAAATACAGGCTGCAGATTGAATGTCGATTGCAGGCTGGGCATAAAAATATGTAGATTAGGTATAAAATGCCCAGGGTGCATTTTACTTGTATAAGGGTACATGAAATCTTCCATGGGTTTCAAAAGTATGTGGTGCATTGGTATGCGATCTTTGGCATATATACTGGTGTGTAATCAAGGCAGTGGTTGTAGTATAAAGCTCACAACAGCCTTTAGAAATAGGTTTTGCAAAATTTTATTTAAAAACGTAGGTTTGGTTAAAATGTATATGTTTTTTATTTAGATCAGTGAAAAAGAGTTGCAGTGCTGCACGCCCTACTGTTGTTGACATCAGGCCCATAGACAGGATTTTGAATGGGGGGAGGGTGCGTTAGAGTGGCAAAGTTGGGATTGTATGAGGTGTGAGCTACTAGGGGGTCTCCCTGGGAAATTTTGAAAGAGAATTAGTTGTCCGAGACTGCATTTCGTGCGTTTTGAAGTCAGTATGATATGAAAACAGGCAGCCAGAAATGAATGTAAAAACATTAATATTTCTGGGAAAGAATACTAAAAATACATTATTATTGCGGACTCTCGATTAAAGACATTTTTAAGCCAAAGGAGTGGATATTTAGATGAAGAAACTGACTCGCTTGATGTTGTCTCTGTCGATGAAGATGATATGTAAACATGTTCAAAGCTGCGATTGTTTTGATTCAGACTTCATTTTCAAACTACACCTGTCCACTGTTATCGAATTAGAGCGCAAGCACTACTATTTCACTTTCTTTTGAACCATTGGTCCACTACAGGTGGACCTCCACAGCCCGTGGGGGTGCAGACGCACCCATCGCACCCCCCTCCCTACGGGCCTGGATCAATGATTGATATCGTTTTTGTCTGACACAAGGTTAGACGGCAGCCGGGCCTGTAGAAAATAATTCCTTGTAACTGAAGGGCACCCATGTGCCCTGTCTATGACAGCATTGAGTCAAAAGCCCATACCCTGTTTATGAATCTAGGTCGAAAACCCATACCCTATTGGGTGGCACATCCCAGTATAGGCCATATATGGGAGTACAACCCCCCCCCCCCCCCCCCACCCCCTCGGGATCTTGACAAGACAGCTTATGAAGAAAAGTCTATTAACCTCTATTGATATTATATCAATGACCACATTTAAATTGGTCTAATTTATTAAAGTATTGTATTGTCTAATTGCCCCACAATCCTGCGTCCAAAAATTCCAGGGGCATGGTTGTGAATGGATGAATGAGTGCCAAAAACATTGGACAATAAAATTAAGTCATATGATCAACAGTTAACAAAATGGGTTAATTATGGATCTAATAATTTATTGTAAATTGTAGATACTACTTATTCGACAATAAAATCATCTGTGCTGATAATAATATTGCTTCGCTTTGCATTTTTAAGTGTAAGCAGTCCTACCAATCAAAATGAGCTGACTTAAATTGACATTCTGGTATTTACAACAGCAGTATTTAGCATACTACTGTAGTTGCTTATACTGATGCACATAAAACATCAACATAATCAACAATCATGGAGGAAGACCTGTAAAAAACTTAATAAAACAAGAGAGCCTGCTTAGCTATACATGTAGCTTGCAGGCTAGACCCCATCCTCGGAGACCCAGGGGTTAGAAGTCTTGATGACGAAAAGAAGTCATCAAGACTTCTAACCCCTGGGTCTCCGAGGATGGCTAGACCTGTAATGTTTATGGCCATGAAATGTTCACTTTGGTACAAACTGGCCCTTAATTTTGATATCATAAGAAGTATGATCAGGCTTCTGCATGATTAAAAGAACATTTTAATTTGTTCCTCTACTAATAATAAATTAGTAAAGGAACAAAAGTAAACTGTTAAAATTATTTTATTCAGAACAAAATAATATAATAGCATTTTAATGTTGACATTTTTAAAGTACCATTATGAACTCGGAAAGGTGATTGCATGTCGACACTGGGTAAGTTCAAATTTGAAATATGTCACATTTTGATTAGACAAAGAGACAGGTTAATGACCCGTTTGCAATAAATTATTGGTCAGTCTGGCATTTTATAACCAGTTTGCAGTTTGCATTTTACCAGCGGGTGTATTCCATGTGCATGCCACACCAAAGTATCCTGCGAGCAGGCTATAGAGACCCCTGCTTGGGTAGACTGCAAAACAGTCGTATTTTTCGCGTTACGATTCATACGCGCGCGGTCTTCGAATGACGGAAAACCTCGAAAACTAAAACTCGCCGAAATCGCCTCAAACTGGCCTGGCAAACTACAAAGAATACAACACAGCAACAGGGTAAGTCGTTTTTATTCACAAAACATTCGATTTTATATCTTCTAAAACATAACCGTTGTAACACAATACCGCTTATACCGTGACACTGTTCTCTTATCTTTAATAGCTTGGGCGACCTGTGATTTACAAATTTATATCCAGCTGTCAATCTGCAGTCTGTATTTTATACTGACCGTTTTGCCATAATTACATAATATATCTACCCTGAGGGATTTGATGATTCAACTTTTTTAAACTTTAGGATCTACTTTGTGCAGTAGAAATAAGTTACAAATGTTCATATTGATAAGATTAGAAGTTATACATGACGTGCATATTCGAATAAGATTCAATGGTTGTTTCTTTGATAATTAAAATTAATTCACGGAACAAAACCGACTGATGACCCCAAAGCCGGAATATACATGTATTGTGTCTTACGGGAAACAACAAGGAGATGTAGGAAAAGAAAATACCAACCTTCGGTATAAGATTTCTCTTGTGTCTTCAAGTAAGCACACACGGGCCAAGAGCAACAACATCGGTTTCCAACACTTTACGGCGAGTGTTAATTACCTTCCCGGAGTATACACTACATACTATGCCCACCAATGTTTCATCCATGATGTTGTAAATCGAGTGGGCTATAGAAATCGATGTTATCACAGAATCAGGAACTACTAGAGGCAACAGATGGAACGTCACTTGTTTTGAGAACGTGAAATATCCGCCATGACACGTCACTTCGCGTTGTGTTATTTGCCTTCAAAACAACACTAAACCTTTCTCTTTTGCCGAAATTTTTGCTGAATAAGTCGAAGCAATATCTCTGCAACTTCTTTATATCCACAGTATAAAATACAACCAAACCATACGTTCAAAAAACGAAGAAATCATGCCTACTCGAAACTGGATTTCGATAGTTCGCGAAAACGACTCTGTGAGGCGCTTTTTACAGGATGTGACGTCATATTTTGTTGGATGATTCGGAACAAAAATTTCAGCAGTATTCGGCCCCCCTGCTTGAAACCGTCCTGTTTTTTTTTTTTCAGCGCTCCTTTCCCTTGTGTTATCTACAATGATTTCCAACACTGAGCCAAGAAAGAAAAGACGTGTTTCAAGGAATTTCTGTCCTACATATAGTGTGAAATGGAACGGAGGAAAGGTGCGTCTTAAGAAATTTTGTCCGCCAACAGATTGTGTGTGATTCCGTTAGTAATGTTTATATATACTTAGCATAGACATCAACACAGCTCGTTCCGTTATTATCACTCTCGCTCTGATTTAACAAATCCTCGCCGTACCAGATGCGCAACTCTTGGCTAGAATAGAGAAGCAGCGGACTTGAAATCTCCGTGAAAACAATCTCTTTGGAATCTGAATGATAGCCGGGCAAATAATACCAGTACTCTTGACTCTCGGGAAGAAGGATGTTGTCACTTGAGGTCGTTATAATGGTAGAAAGTGGACTCTCGCCTTTTCCACAGCCAAAGTTAGAGTATCGATCACGTGGTGCATCCCGACAAATTACGGAACCAGATACGTGAACGAGCTTGACAGCGTTTACGGAACCGCCAATGTCAATCTCAAACCTGCCAAACTGGTTTCCTTTCGCGCCAAAACACACTGGAGCCGTGTTTAGTTTGCGCCAAGGAGTTTCTATTCAAAAATTAAAGTCCATGTTATCGCTATATAGATACCGGCATAAGAATCGAAATAAACTTCTCAAATTCATTAATACTTCATCAAGAAATGATAACCGCTAACCGTACATATACATACTTTATTTGGACGTACAACAGTTTTACAATGTTTATTATACGATTTTATTTCTCCGTTTATTCCTTAGTTTTAGTTTCGAGTGAGAAGATATATCAAATACTCTAAACAGTGTTTCACTAACCACCTTTCCAAATAACTGAATTTCGTCAAAAATACTCCGCTACGCGGCACAGTTATACCACTCTCAGTCTCGCCTCGGTGTTTGGAAATGTGATGAAACACGGTGAATATATATATCAAACAGTTTCATCGCATTTCCGGCAAACGCCTAGAAATTCGAGGTGTTTGAAAATGCGATCGATGAAACACCTTGTTTGATAGAACTGGCTCTTAAACGAAAATAATTAGCTAAGGAGTAAACGAAGGAATAAAATCGTAAAAATGTAAGACCACCTACAGTATGGTTGAATTATACATCCTACTTGATTGCTTTGTTTTAACTTCATGAATTGTTAATGAGTTTGAGAAATATTGTACATGATACCAAGAAAGCTGGTTTCCTATAGTAATCAATAATGTATTACTTGTTGGGAAGAAACTAAATTTCCATCAGTGGAACATTGGAAAAATGTAATCCGAGTATATTCACGATATGAAAAGGAAATATTGAGTAGCGACGTTTATTCTGCATAATGAAAAATTTACAAATGAAGAAAATAGAGTGTTAAGACGACTATCATGGAAGACTTACTGAATAGCAAGCGAGGAAATAACAATAATAACAACAAGTTTGAGGAGCGTTTTTTTTTTCTTGAGCTGAACAAACAACTTACCCGAGTCAGGGTTGTCCGCGTACACCGAGTTTGCTTTCTCTACAAAATACTTGGGACGGAAATGTTTGGTGTCGTTGTTAAACTGACAGATCTTGTCAGCAAGGTTGTAGTTGGAGCTCTGACAAGCTGGTTGCATGTTACAGGCGATGTAACAAGTAGATAGACGATCTGCGCTGAATGAATTATACACGTGATCAACAAGGGCGAAGCCATGCTCTGAACGATTGTCGTTGCATGCTTGACCAGCCAGTGTTTGACGGAAGAAAGTGAGTAAGAATATGACACTGAAAACCGCCATCGTGTGCGTTAAAGACTTCGCTACAGAGTGTTTTCGCTACCAGATGTTGCGTTCCGTTAAGTGAACGAAAACTAAATAATTATTAAATATTTAATGCGTCTATAGTCAAAGTTAATAAAGGGAAATGGTTATGGAGCCCAACAAAGTTCTTTGACTTCTTTGTTTCATGTTTTTGTTCGCTTTTTTGGCCCTGACAGTGCACAAAACACAATTAATTTTGAGTTGAGTCCCCTGAGAAACCAACCAATAGAAACGTTTCGGTTACGTAATTCAACCATAGCGTGTGAGCGCAAAACAAAAGATTGTGCACGGTCGTGGACCTTTCAACATAAATCGTGGCATCTTTGTTTGCTTTTTTGAAGTTTGCCGGGCTTCATATTTCACTCAATTTAAAACTGTGGTCTAGTATGGTGTGATCGTCCGGGTGAATGTACTGAAAAGGACTGTTGTTAGTCACTGTTATAATATACTCAACAAAATATGCAGCTTCTGATTGGTCAATGACGAATGCATAAATAGGTTATAGAGTGCAATACGGAATTGTGATAAACGGTTCCGGACAAGTAGAGACGTTTTTGCCCCTTAATGGCATTGAAATAAGCTTTCAAGTTAATGGTTAAATGTTTTCTAAACTATAGTACTGTAATTCTTTCAAAAAGTTCCCGTTTGGTTTGCCTGCGCGTTCAAATAAAACATGTGAGCACTTTGGAAACCAGTGAAGCGTTTCATGTGCAGAGTGCAGAGTAGCGTGATGGCCGCAGCAACATTTTGTCGAGAATATTATAAACAAAAAATCGTATGAACTGCTCGTGCAATTAGTGATTTATGGTCACTCGTGATGTTTTGAAAGTTCTCAAATTGCACTCGCCTAACGGCTCGTGCAATTTTGAGAACTTTCAAAACATCACTCGTGCCCATAAATCACGAATTGCACTCGCGTTCATTCGATTTCCTATACATATATATATATATATATACTCCTGGGCTTACTATATTAAATATTTACTCGTCTTAATTGCTTTGTGGTCCCACATTGTGCCGCGAGGAGGTCAAAAAACATTAGAATTCGAAAATGATAATACTTTTATGAATCCGACAGATAGTCAAAGCTGTTAATTATGCATTGGTTTTACTGTACGGTTTGGTAATACTTTATTTGTATTCGACAAATAAACCCATACGGTACATCTGCTTTAATTTTAGCGACTGTATTTCTTTTCAAACTATATGTAGTGATGATTTTTACTTATTTTTGGAATCGGTTTAAAAAAAAAGTGTTATGTTCCACTGGACTCAATTTCCTGGTGAGAGGAGTATATTCAATACAAGCAATATATAAGCAATATATTCCCCGGTGTTTTCCCCTTCAGTAACAAATAATTTTACTGTGCGACAAAAATAAGCTGTTATTTTAAATTTGCTGACCCACTTACTACAAAAAAAAATGTATTTCCTGGTCGACAAATACGGAATAGAATCAGAAGTCAGAGGTCTATAATCAGTTATAGACTTCTGCAGAAGTATATACTTCTGATAAAACACAACTCAGCAAATAACGGCATGAAATAACACTGACATCGCAAAACAAGTCTTCAATTATTCATATTACAAGCTCGTCGTTTTTTGGCATGGACACTGATATAAAACCGGCAAACTGAAACGGAGAAAAACCAGGATATCAGAATTGAAACTTATTTAAGGTCATTCCTTAGTATTGCACTGTGCATCCTTTCTGCGCATAATTTCGCGCGTAATTAGCGCGCGCGCATTAAAAACATGGCGGCTTTTTCATTGTGGCTATGCTCGCCAGAGAGGTAAATGATTGTTTTCTCGTAAACGAGCGTGGTGACCTATCATTTTTTTTTTCGCATATTTAAGTCTAGTAATCATCTTCTTTCTATACAAGGAGTATAGACCAATTCTCAGTGCAGGAAAATTAATAATCACTGAAAACGTGAAAAAATACGTGTTTTTGGTTGATTTTGTAAGGAATTATGAGGTATTTTTAGTCGATTATATCTCTTTCGCGGGGCTGGTGACCTATTCTTTTTATTCTATATTTTGAAACATTACATCACAATGTTCAACTAGGGAACGTTTCAGAAACTTCCCAGTGTAACTTCTATTTCGATGGAATTACCTTAACTGCCCAAGCCAACCGGGAAGCTTAGTAAGGCAAGTAAAAAATGGTGTCGTTTTTTTACGAGTGAAAGAGCGGGAAGGGAAGGCGGAATCAAATTGGAAAATTACCAAAATCACGAAATATTGTCAGTTTGGTAAGTCCAAAACCTAAAACCAGAAAGTAAAACTGCCCATATCCATAAAAACTGAGGTGGCGGAAATTACTGACTGATTGGAGGCAGGGATGGTAGATGGTAGCACGATCCGATCTCTCCCTCTCCCAATGCCCTCTCCCCATGTCCTCTCCCCAGGGCTTGCGTTTCTCCTGACCAGCGGTCTTTCTCTACGCTAGGGTAGGTACCTGATGTATGGGGACATATATGTCCCCATACATGAAGTAACTACCTACGCTCGGATCCGAAACCCTGGGTACGAGATTGGAATCCACAATCGCACTTCTGCGCCTGCACCTATCCGGCTCGCAGGCTGTCGAGGAACTAATATCGAGATCAGTTTTAAAATTCATCATGTTTTTTTTTCTTCACCGTGATGTTTTAAACTTTGCCAAGTTTATACGCCACACGACTCTCAATCCCAAATTCCTGGATAATATGCTCCGAATGCTCAGCTCACGCTCAAAAAGTCAGTTGTTTTATCACGAGGGCGGTTTAATAATTTACCTTACAACTCCGTATTTATAATTGGCTAATATAGACTTAGGCTCTTTTTTGAAAGGGATCACTGAAGAGGGCACAACATATACAACCGAAATAACAATTCCGCACGAATACATACATAAAAGACCCCGCGATCACGCAAACGATAAAAATAAATGACCCCATGCAACTGATCACTCATTCATCACGTGTAGTAGTAGTAGAACATAGAAGGGATCCCCTCTCAGTAGCTATACAGTCATTGGCTTTCAGTCATATGCAACCACACGTATGTAAATCACGATCGTAGTACAGCGGCCATTAATAGGTTTTTCTTTCTTTCTCAGAATCTGAGCTATTCACACATTGTTTGAAGGACTTTGACATAGCTTTGTTGTATTTTTATGGAAATCTAAGGGTCAACCTAGAACAACGGTGTAAAAAACATTGGCTGGGTCTAATTTAAGGCAGTTACACTTCACTTCCGATAAACAAAGACAAGCCTGTTTACACAGTCTCGATATTGTTATAGCTTGTTAACGAAATAAGTGGAGTATAATGAATCTCATTCACCGGATCGGCATCCGGACTATTTTGTTGTCTCGATCGAGTTTCTACGCACGTAGAATTTTCGCGTGAGTTATTTCGTCACATCCCAGAGAAACATGTACAGATTGTAGAGGGTAGCGTGTTCGCAAGTTGAGTACCTTAAATAATTGTTTTCTTAAGGCTTATAACTGAGTTGAAGATGGCCAAAGCAACAAGACAAATGCAACACAAAGGAGAACACTACGTTGCCAAGATGAACTTCCGAAGCGAGAAGATTCTACAAAGTCAAATCGAGCGCTTAAACAAGGAGAAACTTTTGCAGGTGAAAAGCTTGAACGCTCAAATGAGGACATACGAGAGAAAGCTTCAGAAGATCAACGACAGAGCTGCTGAAGTGGAAAAACTTTCGCGGAACATGGATCCGTCTCAGCGTCTCCCAACGCGAGAGCACTTCAGCAAACTTAGCAACGATGTCCAGCGCCAACGACATCTTGCTACCGGAGTCGGTTATTCGTACATTGATCAACTGCTGGGAGTATCAAAACCACTCGTGAACAGACCATTAAGGTGGGGAATAAACCCATCTTTACCAAGTCTTCAACAACAAAATCAGTCTAAACCGATTACTCTCGTAACAGACGCTGCGTCGTCTTCGAATGCATTCATGACGGAGATTAAAGGTCACCCAATCTATCTTCGGCCGAGGGAAGCAGTTTATATCAAGCGGCAAAGGCCTGTTCCGGGCGCGTTAGTTTTGCCTCCCATCGCACTGAAAACTCGTAACAGGGAAGCCATACAACAAGAGTTAGTACCTCACACCGAGAGTAATACAATGCCACGTGATTCTTTGCCTGAAAAATCCAAAGTTACACCCGTGCTAAGTAACCAGGATGTAAATTCGCAACTTTCTCCGATTCTTGAAAGCGAGGTTGAACAAGCACCAGAAATGTCTAAAGCAGAAAATAAAATGGCTACGGATACAACAAAAGAAATAGTGAAAAACAACCACATCGAGGGAAAACCGAATGAAGCAGAACCGACTAACATTGTGGACAAACCAAATATTGTTATAGAAAGCAACGAGCCTTCCCGTTTAGGCAAGGAAATGTTTAGGAGTGCTAGCACTTCTTCGTCGTCTTTACGGGGGCATTTTATTACGGAATACGACTTTCCATCACACGGTGGCCCTGCTAAACGGTTTACTAGAAGCAATGAAATGCTGAATGTTGAAACAGACCAGTCTCAAACCGATCAAGTTCACAATGAAAACGAACCGAACTCGTTTCGATACGAGCTTCATGGTCGAAGATTTTCGCTATAAATCATCAATGACCAAACAACAACAATGTTGTTGATATAAATGTGCCAAGATTCCTCAGTCCAGGAATAATATTTTAGATATATAAAATAATCATTTATAGGACGAAACATTATTAGTTCAGCCATGATAGCAATGTTAATGATACAATTATTAAGCATCATTTTTTATTGCATTTTAAAACCGCCATGAATTCCTCTTGGCTCTATTAACTAGATATTAAATTCAGATTATTATATTCTTGTAGTATATTTACTTAAAAAATACATTTATACACAAGGGAATTAAAGTTTATTGTTACAGCAATAGTTGTGTTATTGGGAACAAATAAAACACCCTGAAGATCGATAACAATTGAGTCAAAAATAAACATTGATTCAACACTCACTGGGATACGGCGCGCCTTATTTTCTTATCCTGGCATGTCACGCGCGTTCACGCGCGCATTATCCTCGTTCACTCCCAGATCCCTACCAGCCAAACTGTAACCTTATAGTGGTTTCACGGTAAGTTGTCGACAGTTTCCATCAGCTCATGTTTATAGAAACCAGGGTTCAACTGAAACATTGCCAGAAAAGCAAGTTCATGAACATGAATTTCCGTCCTAACATCTCGAGAGTAACACGCGCGCTTCATGTGCGTCGGCAGTGTCATTTACTGTGGTCAGTGGATTCAACTTGAAAAGTATGCCTCAATTAGTCAAATCCACGTGCGTACATTGAAAGCTGCGATATGAAGTCCTGTGAAAACTGATTTTACTGCAATTAACCTTTTATTATTCCATCGACAAGAAATCAATTGCCCCAGCTGGAAATCCAGCCATCCCTTTGTCATCATGAGGAGTTCATCGGCTCAACTGAAGCGAGCGTTGTCCATGAAAGACGGTGAAATGAACGGTGTCAATGGCGAGTCCCCTCTGCACAATTTTGTGAAAGCCAAGCAGAAGATTAACTCGACTTTTGGTGAAATTGGGAAGTATCTCAAGGACTGTAATAGCTTTTTGTCTGATTGTAAAATAGCTGATGATAATAACGAAGACATCAAGAAATCCTATAGCGAGGTACGTATGTGTGGCAGATAACATTTTGACGCAAGTTCAAAGTCTGTACTTTCTTGGCCTGAGTTATAGAGGCTATATAAGCTTATTATATTGGTATCTAAAGCTTGCGAAGTGAAGCTTTAAAATCTAATTTATAAGCTCACGTATCTTACATTTAAAGCATTAATTTATATCTCGTTGCTGATCAGTTGTATAAATACTTATTGATGTTACACAATTGTACATTTAACCTTATCATTTATTTGTTGTACATCCTATAGTACAATTGATGTCCCTCATAGTTTAACATGAAACATAAGCTGATATGCTGTAATTTATGTACACCTGTTAATTAAGAATTTAGTATCTAAGATAGTTAAAGGACCTGTATGATTTTTAGCTGCACTCTACACTCCCCCCCCCCCCCCCCATACAAACACTCTGTACACCACCCCCACCCACATGTACGTGTAAGGATTCTGTGCAAATTATTTTTTTACACAGAAGAAATCCTGTCATCCTTATCCTGAAACAAGACTCCCCTATCTTCTTGTACATATCTCAATCTCCTTGTTAAATTTAATGAAACTGTTATCTAGATTGTTTGGTTCCAGAATGTATCCATCCCCCCCATGGAAGGTTTTATTTTGGTTTGAACCCCACCCCCCTGACATTTCCAGTTTTATAGCTTCACGCTTTCCTTTTAAAATTTTGCCTTTTAAGACCCCTCCCCCTCGGAATTTCCAACGACCTTCCTTGAGGGTCCCCTATACCCCATTGCAAAATTCAATCACGTAAAAATATTGGGCCTTTTCACGCGTCACGAATAATATCCAAAATTCATTCACGTTCACGCGAAAATCGGACGAAATCGAGGCGATCACGTTTCACGTCAAAATAAAAAACAAATTCACGGATTAATATTTTCACATCGTCAACCTGTTTAGTCTGTTTAGACTGTGTATTCTCCGAATTTGGCTCTTTGAGTCATGTCATGTCAAAACGTAACCCAACCGCATCCGTTCGAACAATAAAATAACCGGAAATTAATTCACGCAAAACAAAATGGTTCACGAATCACGTTTAATTCAACTCTTCATTCACGGGTCATGTTTAAGTCAAAAATAGCATTCACGCGCACGTAAAAATATCTTAAAATCGTGAATCACGAATCACGAATAAATAAAAGCTTAAATCACGTTTCACGAGGAAATAAATTGCCCCATTCACGCTTCACGTAAAAAGTATAGGGGACCCTCTTCCTTGGGATTGGTATGGATATTTTCTGGGATCGTGCATTATTGATTTACTTGCTTTTTTTTGTTGATCTGAGCACTGTTCTTTTATTCTGGTTTATAAACAGGTGTCAGGTTATTTAGCGCAGGTTTCAAGCATCTCGGAGGTGTTATCAAGAGATCAGATGAAAGTGGCTTTCTTTGGACGCACCAGCAATGGAAAAAGTACTGCTGTGAATGCCATGTTACAAGACAAGATCTTACCAATGGGAATTGGTCATACAACAAACTGTTTTCTGAGTGTGCATGGCTCTGATTTACCAGACCCTTATATTTTAGTTCCAGAGAGTAACGACAAAAAGAACGTCAAGGTAGGGGTTGACTACAGATGACTTTCTAAAATTTGATCTCATTGTTCAGACAATCATGACTTGATGATCCAACAGCTGTATCTTTGTTTGAAATCATGAATTGCAACCTCACACAAGATGTGGAAAAATTGGGTGACCTGTAAACGCTGACCCCAAGTCCATGGGCCATGTTATGGACCGGTCCATGGACCACCCCTATAGACCACCCTTATAATTTAGCAGGAAAAACAATGAAAAGAAAAAAAAAGAATGAAGGTTGAATGTAAGTTATACTTATACCCTTTACCTTAGTACAGTGGTCCCGATTGCTAACTGTCACGAGTGTGTAATTTGAAATTGAGCAGAATTGAACATTACTCGTTCTCGGCTGTAGGAAGTGGATGGAGAGGCGAATGTTTTTCAAAAATGAATGATAAACTGACCTCCAGAGATACAGTATAGTCTGTCGCCATGATCTTTGTTGACCTTCCTCTATTTGATCGGCCCATTCTCCCAAGATCTTATGGCCGTAGGTAGACAAAGATGATGACAGGTTTAATTTATCTCTGGAGGTCGGTTTGTCGTTCATTTTATAAACCACTCGCCTCCGCAATCCATTTCCTACGGCCGAAAAAGAGTAATGTTCTTTTCAACTCAATTTCGAAATACATGCAAGGCTGTGCTCTAACGGCACCCGGTCGCCTGAGGCGACTAACATTTTCGTTCGGGCAACAAGAAAACTTTTAAACTTTTTTCAGTTTCAACTTAGCTATGAAAACAGTCACACAATAAATTTCCGGCGATCAGCGGTTTTTGGTCACCCGGAAGCAAATAATTTTTTTTTCTTGAAAGGACATACATATGTCCGACTAAGTCACCATTTTGGTCGGACAAAACAAAAATGAGGTCGGACATTATATTACAGTACTGCTTGTTAGTGAACCTGCTAATTTAACGCGTTGTCATCGCAGAGTAAACTACATTGTACAGGTCGTTTGCGTTTAGATTAAAACTCATTTGCGTTGGAAGGCAAAAGAAATTGTCCGGAGTACGTGACATTAGTGTCCGACCAAAGCTGGTATTTCATCAGACATTTGCAAATTTTGGTCAGCCATTGTCCGATGACCAACTGTTATTTGCAGCCCTGGATGTTGATGCGGCTGGGAGTTCATGTACATAGTTTTTCAGGCATTGTTGCAGAACAATATATTTTTGAGAAAACCATCAGTAAATCTTAGCATCTCAAAATTCCACTGTCTGCATGTCCAGGCTAAGCTCCTTGCAATATAATTTACATTATAATATACTCACCACAGGATATTGCGATTTTGGACAATCTGATTGGTTGCCTACTCAAGGCATATGAGGCAATGTACCATTACTACCTTACTTGGGAATCCCACTAATTACGATAAATATCCCATTTTCCTCTGTTTTTTCCTTCCGTTCTTTCCCCAGTAATTTTGAATTGCAATATCCTGTGGTGAGTATATTATAAAACAATTATTCCACTCAATCTCGTCGTACATGAACTCATAGCCAATTCGGCTACGCCTCGTTGGCTATGAGTTAATGTACGACTCGATTTCGCGGAATAATTGTTAAATGTAAGGCAGTATAAGGTTAAGGTTAACAGTAGCTAATTTTCATAATAATCTTGTTTGTGTTGATCAAAACAGTCTTTATCTCAACTGGCCAATGCTCTGTGTGATGAGAAGCTTGATCATAGTAGTCTTGTTCAAGTCTTCTGGCCAAAGTCAAGGTTTGTGTTGAGTTTTACTTATATAGTCACTTATCAACAAATTAATCCAATATTCTAAATTCATGAACAAGTTCAATTTTTCTAATACTTCTGAAATATTACAAAATATTGCAAAAAATGTTTCCTACTTCTCCTGGTCCCACCACCTTGGGTAACCCTCCCTTCCCCTCTTTTCCCACCTCGCGTAAACATCCCACTCCCCTTACTCCCAGGTTCATGTCTCTTTGCCCCCTCCCCCCCCTCCCCACAAGAGAGCAAAAGAGGTCCGTTCAAGTAAAAACAATGCACTTCTCAGGAGAAACAAAATCATCACGTACAGACATGTATTCAAATACTGTATAGTGACATTGTCTTTAATATTTCCAAACTTTCAGATGTAAAATGTTGTCAGAAGATGTTGTTCTAGTTGACAGGTAAGAAATACAAATTTATGGCTATGGCGCTCAGTTCCATGTGCTGTGTGGAAATTCTCTAGAGTATTAAAATCAATTTCCTATCAAGCTTTTTGTATGTTCCATTTGGACAAACTACATGTATAGCCCAGATCTCACATGTACATGTAAATGTTAAAACAGATTCTGTTTTCTAATAGTCCTGGTATAGATGTCAGCCCTGATCTTGATTTGTGGATTGACAAGCATTGCTTGGATGCTGACGTGTTTGTACTGGTTGCTAATGCCGAGTCGACACTTATGGTTACGGTATGTATGTGTAATAACCTGCCTGTACATCCACCTTTATCACACATCGACAGGGGCGGATCCAGGAATTTTCAATAGGGGGGGTCCCAGGGTTTTCCCAAATATTTGAAGTACGTAGAAGGATAATTTTTGGAAGTAGACGGCAATAGTTATCACTAAAAGCTTCTACAAGGGCAGATGGGGACCCTCCCCACCACTGGGTGGTGTTTGGGAAGCCTCCCCCAGAAAAAATTGAGATTTCAGGCTCTGAAAAGTGCATTTTGGTGTATCCCGAAGATGGTCTTGCTAAAGATAATGGTGAAAGCAAAACAACCCTCAGGTCTGATAGGGGGGTCTTTCCTATGCCGCCAACACACCAAGCCTCACTTTGGTAAACAAGGTGGTTGATGTGTGATAATGACAAATTGAGAAATATAGCATTTGCCTACACCTGTATAGCTTGTGCTCCTAAAAATGTTTTGTATAATAGGTATCGGGATAATAATAATAATATTACATGTACATGTATACAATATACTCTTTGTTTACTACAGGAAAAGAACTTCTTCCACAAAGTGAACCAGCGCCTTTCACGGCCAAACATCTTCATCTTGAACAACAGATGGGATGCATCTGCTTCAGAACCTGACACCATGGAGCTGGTAAGAGAACACTGCCACCTGATGTTAGCTGTGTATATTTATTAATTGAAATTTACAAAATTATATAAATTTACAAGGGAGAAAAAAAAAATCTTAATCTTCAAAGGAGGCCAATTCCAGTGCATAATTAACTCCAGTTTCCATTATATACATTGTAGCATTAAGCATCTAAGATTACTGCTACATAATAATGTATGTTCCTGAGATGAATGCTAGCATTCTGTCAGGTTTCACCAACAATTTGCCAGTACCCTTAATATACATACATGTATACTCCTGGGTGGAGAGAGGCACTGAAAGTTAAGTGTCTTGCCCAAGAACACAACATAACCTCAATATGGATCTGGATGCCAATAGCATTGTACCAGTAGACCACTTTGTGCACTGTTATCAAATGGCATAAATAAAATGTTTAATTATTTTCTGTTCAGGTTAAAAACCAGCACCTCAGTAGGAATATCAGTTTCCTTGTCGATGAGCTAAAGTGCGTGGACAAAGCTCAGGCAGAAGACAGAGTGTTTTTTGTCTCTGCCAAAGAGGTAAGCTTGATTTTATAGACTGAGAATCTTAAATTAAATATATTTGTACCTTTAGCCCTGGTCAAAGGCCAGATATGAATGAAATGCTTTCTGTACAGTTTCTACAAAGCCGTGTTTTACACACAAGTACCTGACAGTTATTCAGTAGTCTGAGGGAATTGAATGATGACAATATAAATAATATATTTATTTTTTATCTTTTTTATTTCTCTCTCTTTCTCCAGACTCTAATGACAAGAATGCAGAAACACCAAGGCATGCCTCAAGGAGGTACATGTACATGAGCTCATCTTACACTGTTTGACTCCTCAAACTCAAAGTGATCAACATGTAATTTCTACTTACAATATCATTACCTTGTCAAGCAGTCAAGTGTCTGCTAAAGCCGGGATTGTTGTATAACATTTGTTGATTCGACAATGTTACAATGTTTAGAACCCTATGTTAGATGACGTTTGTTCAACATTTTTTGTTAAATTAATGTTTTGAGTTTCGATCAAATATTTTGGCCAACATTCAACAATGTTGGAAAGCCGGCTAAACGCTTTAACATTGTTGAATCAACAAATGTTATATAACAATGTTAAAATGTTTAGCCCGGCTTATTAACACTGACAGTAACTGTAATGTGATTTTAAAAATAACTTTTTTTATCTGAACTTTAAATCTGTTATTTACATTGGAGTGTCAATTTGCTAGGTGGTGCCATTCATGTTGAAGGATTTCCTGCTCGACAGCTGGAGTTTGAGAACTTTGAACATAAATTTGAGGTAAACATACATGTAATACATGTGGTGCAATTAATTTAATACATGGGTCCAGAGCAAGTGAGTTTGTGACAGTGACAGTATTCATGCTGTATTTTAATGTATCCTGGACAGCTTTCTCAGTGTGCAAGATTTCACTTTGTGTTCAGAATAAGAAAAGACAAAAATCTTAATTCCCTTTGTGATTGCCATACACTTTTGTAAGTTCTCAGAATTTTGTGTTACAACTTACATCAAGGTAATTTTCTGTATTTCCTCTTGTCACAAGGTGATACAATGTAATTATTGAATTTTGATCATACAGTGTTATTGTACTAGTTTAATGTTTGTGAAATAAATGCTTTAATTTGACAGGAGTGTATTTCGAAGTCGGCCATCCAGACCAAGTTTGAATCTCATGCCGTCAGTGGATTGAAAATTGCTACCATGGTGAAGGTTCTTATGGAGCAGATAGTTGGCTGCGCATTTCAGCAAAGGTGATTAACGAGAAACAGCCGGTCGTTGCATATGAAATATAAGTCATTCATCAGTTAGGGTACCACTGTCTTATTTGATTTATTGAATTTTTTTTCACAGATCAAAACTTGAGAAAGCCAAGAAGGAGCAAGAAGACAGACTGGAATATGTGAAGGAACAGCTGGAGATCTGTAGTCATGACGCCAAGAGACAGATCAAGGAAATCACTTCTAAAGTGGAGGGACAGGTAAGAGGATCTGGTCACAAATGACTTGACTCTTAGATAAGGAACTTGTTTTGCATGCACCACTGAGGGGAAAATCGTGGCAAAGAACAGAAAACCAGATTGCAAATCAGATTGAAAGCTTTTACTTCATAGGGTGAGAGGATCAATGGCTGTCAAGAGAGGACCAAATAGATTCCATTTACATTGTACTACTATGCATCTATTTAACAATGAGATTATGAGCTCGAGATTTCTATGATGTGATAGTTGACACTATCACATCATAGAAATTGAGAGCGAATAATCTAATTGTTTTAGTAAAAATCATAATAATTGTCTAGTATTAACTCTAAATCTTCTTCCGAAACTTCGGAGAAACAAAAAGAAACCGCAATTTTGTAGACAACCTCCAGCCACTGCACACTAATATAACAATAGAGTGTTTCTGTCGAGGAACTATCGGCTGATAGTTGCCCGCGGAAATTTTATGTTCTAAAAAACAAATATTAGCCCGAGAACGAAGTTCGAGGGCTAATATGCTAGTTTTTTAGAACATAAAATTTCCAAGGGCAACTATCAGACCGATAGTTCCGAGACAAAAACACTCTATTGTCGTTATTGTTCACCACTAAATTTTCCGTGCGGCGGCCTAAAACTGAAAACCTCATGAATTTATTTATTTCGATTTCTAACACGCTTGGAGCTTCAAAATAGTTTTGCATTTCAACTTTTGTCTCGTAAATACGTACAAAACTTTAGGTTAAACTTCGGTATTACTTTTCAAAAGTTATAAATCGACTGAGTGATTTTTCAGTTCCATCTAAATGAAGTATGATTTGTATGAAAAACGGCGGCAAAACCTGGCGCGGGTTCCCCCAAGTCACTTGAATCAAAAGAAAGCAGGACAAAAAGTTTTCTTCGGATTATTTCTTCGCTCAATCTCTTCTAATGATTCATATATTCTGGAAAATTGTGCAAATGATTTAGCACAAAATGGGAAGATCTGAAATAATTGTGGAGCTGAACATTACATGTATATTCATTTTACAAGTCAAACGGACAACTGAACGGAGTCGAAGGTTTCACTGCGGGCAAACGCTTGACGAACTGCCGTATAATTTTAAGCTTCGTAACCGATATTTATTGTGCTGATTCAAGCTGGAATTGACAAGCCTCTTGGAAATACAAGGTAACAATACCGAATAGGCTAAGCTTAAACTTGTGGTGTAAACAGGCTGTCATTTTTGGACGAATTTGTGTCGGTTTACCGATCTTTCCGTAAATTGTTTAGTGCTCTTTCATTCGCATTTGTTGTACATTTACAGGAATTTGCCATTAAATCAGTTTCGTTCCAAACTTCGTGCATGCCCATATGTTATGAAAGAATTGATAGAGAGTAAATTCTCGCTATTTTTTAATTTATTCTTTCAACTGTTTAGCTCAAAACTGCACAAAACGGTTGTTTTTCGCTCAGGCGGGCACTATCGATCCGGGGTTTTTTGCCCGACGGGCACTATTGCCTGACAGTGTCTCTCCGCGGATGAACACTATCACGTCACGTGTTCGATTTAAGCCAATCAGAATCAAAGAAAATTTAGTGGTGAACTATAATGGCTGATAGTGTACGAGTAGCTCAGCCAATCAGATTGTCTCATTTGCATTAGTATACTAGTAGATTTTTACTAATCAGCTTTAGATGCTCATGTGCTCATGTGATGTCAACAGATAGTCCATGTGTGTGTTTTCTTGACTGCAGGTAACTGAAGCTATGACAGAAGAGATTGGTCGATTGGGATTATTAGTGAACGAGTTTGATCATCCCTTCCACCCTCATCCTGGTTTTCTTAAAACATACAAAAAGGTGACAACTATGTACAGTTCAATTCATTTACGGTATACTACTTATAATTTGAAACTCTTTAATTTCCTAACAGACAGGTTTCAAAATGAAGAAAGTTATCAAGAATTATGGGATATTGTCTTAAATAATGATGAACCATCAAAATCTCACAACTATTTTTGGTAAATCTATATATATATATAGGAGTTGTACAGTCACCTGGAGAAAGGCCTGGGAAGGAATATGACAGCTCGTTGCTCCAATTCTCAAACTGTAGTCATTTGCGATGCACAAAAAGACATGACAGGTCAGTAACTTACAAACTGTTTATAACATTAATAAAATTAAATACTGACAGAATAGCGCTAAAATAGTGCGACGTAGTGTGACACAAATGCCAAAAATAGCGCGACTTGGTGTGACAGAAATTCCTAAAATGACGTGACCTAGCGTGGCAGAAATGCCCAAAACAGCATGACTTAGCATAAAATAGCGGATATGTAGTATAATACAGTGGAACCCCGCCTTACAACCACCTCGATAATGTGACCACCTCGTTAATACAACCACTTTCTTTTGTCCTGAACTAAAGTTCTGTCAGTCATTTTCTTATTTAAGAACCCCTTTAATACGACCACTCCGTTAATTAATACGACCAGATTTTGATGGCCCGTTGGTGGTAGGATTAACGGGGTTCCACTGTATTGTACTGTAATATAAATGCCCTTCTTTTCTAACTATTTTATTAAAAAATTTCAGATCGTCTTCGGGGTCTTCTCCCGCCAGAATCACCTGAAGTATCTCTTGAACCTGGATCCTCAGCGTGAGTATAATGCATGGCAATCTTCTCGTTTGTGTAATGTTCAAATTTTTCCAATGTGGGAAGAAGGAAGGCTAACTTGCACTGATGGGTTGGGGGAAGGAAGGAGGGAGGGTGGAAAGGGAAGGGAGAGAAGAAGGGAGGGAGAGAAGAAGGAAGGGAGGGAGGAACGGTTTGCATGGCTGGTCATGGTGACCTCCATGAATTATTGTCTCTTCCACTGATTTTCTTGTCTTCTAATTCATTTTAGTCTGGATTTCCAAGCGAGCTACAAACTTGACGTACCAAGCCTGTGCACAGATTTCCGAGAAGACATTGAGTTTCGCTTCACTCTGGGCTGGCAGGCGATTTTGAGGAAGTTCTTGGCGCCTCATAATGCTGGTCTTGCCATTGCTTTGGGAGCTAACGTAAGAATACTTATAACATACGTGGAATGTTAGGTACTGAAAGTTTTGGTGAGAAAATGGCTTCTTGTGTTTCCAGTTCCACTGTAAATCAGAAATTTACTCTTGCTGTTGTTGTAATGTTGTCATTCCCTTTTCTCAGTGCCATTTTACTCAACCAAACTGATTGCAAGGCCGGTTCTATGGCAAAATGCCAGGTTTATTGGCTCTACTAGTCTTTGTAAGGCCCAGAGTACTTCAAGTTGGGTCTTACTTACTTACATTTCTAATACAAGAGATCCGGCAACAAACAGTAGCCAAGGGATTTATTTCTATGTTGTGTGGTCCTCTGCATTCAAATGCCCAACTATATGTAGTACTATAAGAAATGTATGGATGCCAGCATTCCCCTCACTTACATTATACGGACTCAAAAGCTTAAACCTTCAACGCTGAAGAGGAAACTACTTCATGCCGCTAACTGAACTTTTCTTTTTCAGCTTCAAAGAAATGTCCAGAGCCTAGTGCCCACTCCCCAGTCATATTCTACAGAGGGGAGACCCGGGGCAAGTGCCCAGGCCAGTTCATCGCGTGACGTCATGAAACGTCACGATGGTGATGACGTCACTGTGGCTGTCATTCAGGGGTTGGCTTCGCTGACATCACGCACCGGCACACTGGTTGTCATTGTTGGGGGACTGGTAAGGGGTTTGCCTTGTCATAATCTCTGTTTAAAATATGTCATCGTCTTAAAGATGATTTACAGTCCGTACTGCGCAATCTCCGCCCTACAATGTTTATGAGTCTCATACGAAGAAAAAATTCTGGGATAAACTTACCTTTTTCTTCATTATTAACGCCAGATATCCTTGCCAAACAATAATAACTAGTAGAAGAACCTCGACGTTATCCCAAACCAACGTTTCAGCTCATCAAGCATTCCTAAATGCAACGGTCATCAGACTCAAAAACTTACAATTTACTTCATGTACGCTATCGCCGAAATGTAACAACAATAAATTCAACACCAAAATGAAAACAAATCCTGATGCTGCACAGTACGAACTGTAAATCATCTTTAAATCTGTGTTGCTTTTTGTTACAGATCTGGAAGACTGTAGGATGGAAGTTTATTGCCCTGTGTGGTGGTCTGTACAGTGGCGTGTATGTAATAGAGAGGTTACGTTGGACCAACAGCGCTAAAGAAAAAGCCTTCAAACGGCAGTTTGTAGAGTACGCCACTGAAAAGCTACAGTTAGTGGTCAGCTTTACAAGTGCGAACTGCAGTATACAAGTGCAACAGTAAGTTCAGCCAAGGGCACCTATCTATTGACCTTCCAAAGTTATTATTTTATTACAGATTTTATGATTGGTTCATGAAAGGTCATGCAACATGTTCTGACCAATCAGAGTGAAGGTGTTGTATTTTCCACCAATCAGGTGAAGAGCACAAACCAATGTTTTTATTATTATTATTATTTTAGTTATTGTGATTTTATTGATGAACTAGTTCTGTCGCTAGTTTGATTCCTCGCACTATTGGTGCATGTTTCCCTGGAGAGGGGGATGAGTAGGTGGGGGGGGGGGGGGGGGGGGGTGAGGAGGAGTTGGCTAGTTTGATGACAGAAGGCTTCCCACTGTTGTTCTTCCATGATACTATTTTCGTCATGCCTTGCGATGGCTAGACAAATTTATATAATGTTTTATCGTTTGTGTGTGTTAGACTTCTGCATTGTAACGCTTCATCTTGCCTGTATAGCGTGACATTTTATATTGGTCATCAACATTCTCCCAACATTTGAGAGATGTTGAGACCATGCCCGGTCAAACGGCCTCAACAACCTCTCAACATTTCAAGAACAAAATAAATGCTGTGAAGATGTTGAGACAAAGTTTAATGTCACAACACCTCTCAACATTGTTGAGAGGGATTGTCAACGGTCTCAACATCGGCTCTCAACAAATGTTGAGAGAATGTTGTGGCCGTTTAATCGGGGCTTTAATACTCCCACCACTCTCATAAATGACTTTCACTTGTAAGGCGATTATAAATGTTGAACTCGTGCCATTTGGCAAAACATTGGAGCTTTAATTGGATATAAGCGATTATCTAAACCTGTCTATTGACTGCTATGCGATTACGTGTAATCGCATATAATAAAACCGGCGTGAACATCAGCATGCTGGCACAAGCTTTATACTGCTGAGTAATGAATGATGGAGTGATAATCAAGCAAAACTACAATATGGTTTCGCTGAATTCCACGGATTTTACGACTTCCCTTAACACACATTTCTTCCGCCGGCTCTTTAAAGACTTTACGGATTAACATTTTTCGAGCGCCGTCAACACTGTTTTTAAACCGTTTAATCTTGACGTGGGTTTTATTGTTTGTTGATCCTCATGTTTGGCCAGCTTAAACTCTCAGATTAGGCGCAATCTTTGCTTAAGCTTCTTCGTTTTGTTGGTTTTGTGATTTCGTTGAAAGACGGTGCATGTCGATACGTTTTTAATTTTGCATTGTTGTTTAACAAAATACCATCAGTAAGTTTGTTTAACCCTTTCACTCCCATGAGTGCCAAGTTCAGAATTAAGGGGATAATCTTGAATTTCATTTTGGAAAATTGTCAAAAACAAACAGCACCACGTGAAAGTACTGCTCAATAGCTTTCATTTGAATGGTCACACACTAGGGTTTCATCCACAGATTCAAAAGATACCACCTCATTTATTGAGTGAAAGGGTTAACACTACATGTACATTTGCAAACTTGTTTTAACTTTTGGTTGTTTCCTTTATATGAACGTGTTCTTTGCGAAGTTTGTACACTAAAACGTCAAAGCAGAGTTCCTTCTAGTCTGAGAGCTTAAACGGGAAGACAAACGTTTATATTTTTCCTTTACAAGACTATACATGGATCGGCTAAGCTCAGTTCGCAGATTAACTGCAAAGGAATCATGTTTGGAAACCTTGTATAATATCACAAAAAAGATGAAAGGTGCAATTTTTAACTGCGTCTCACATCTTAATTACGGCCCTTCAGTCTCCAACAGTGATTCGTAATCATTCCTCAAATTCTCTTTCCAGTAGGAAGGGCATCAGAATGAAGTATTTGATGAGGATAAAGAAGTTTTCTTACTAAACCAAATTCTGCCAAGAAGAGTTATAGTGTCGTAAAACCAAAACCAAACCAATTACATTGATCAATCACAACAGACGTAAAACAACAAACGAACCAATGAGAACTCGAAGCAAATACACGTGACCGGCGCCAAGCGCGGGAAAACGCGTGTGACCATGTCGCCATTGGTTTTGTTTTTGCATCTGATTGGTTGAGAATGTGGCGCGAGATTTTTAAACCAGTCACAGAGCGTAGTACAAGCAAAACCAAAGCAATTCCGGATTACTTTCGACACTCAATTGAAAACCGCTCTTAAGAAGATTTTTTTTTTTAAACAAAATTTTATAAACATGCATGTAGTGTGAGCCTGAGTCTGCATGAGAGATGTGTTATTTTCAAATCGCCGCCAACAATTTTCGCGCAAATTTTTTTTTTTCGTTTGCTCCCGATGGAAACTGATGATTTTTTTATTCATTTCAGAGAATTGACGTCTACCTTCGTGAAGCTCAAGTCACTTGTACAGAGAGCCAAGGAGACTCTGGAAGAAAACATAATCGACTTGTACAAAGAGATCACGAGACTTGAGAAGATTGAGAACGATGCTAAAATATTAAGGTAGGCAGTGTGGAGTGCCTAGAGTTCTGACACGCTCAAGCAGCTACCTTCTTTGCATGATTATAGCCTATGAATAGGCTCCGCGGTGGGGATGGGGTAAAAAGAAAACTACGCCATTTTCTTTTTACCCCATCCCCACCGCGGAGCCTATTCATAGGCTACATGATTATGATGATTTTAGTCAAACGTTTGTGCAAGATTGTTGAGATAGCTGCTTTGACTAACTCTGACCTGCCTCAAAACCTATCGAACCCCTTGGTGGGACTGACTTAATGAGAACTCGAAAAAAATACACCTAACCTGCGTCAAGCGCGGGAAAATGCGTGTGAAAAAGTCGCGATTGGTTTTGGTTTTGCATCTGATTTGTTGAGAAAGTGGCGCGAGTTTTTTTTAACCAATCATAGAGCGTAGTACAGCATTGACCAAAGCAATTCCGTGATTACTTTCGACACTCTTAAGTTCTAAGTGACACATTCTCTCCATAGGAACAAAGCAAGTTGGTTTGAAAGCGAGTTGTCTCAGTTTGTCACGGTGTTTGGTTTGGAAAAGAGTAAGATTTGAAGTCTTGTCGGCCAGTGAAGTAAACCACATCAACCTTACGTCGTCTGGGACATTATGGACGCAGCTGTTCAGTAAACAGGACGTGACTGGCGTATTGTGTTGTTTTACAGAACCAACTGAACGATAAATCATGGCATCCTTGGTTCCATTCAAAATAATATTAATCCTTCGCCAGTAACACTGAAAATAATGTCAAGTGGCTCACGAGTGTAGCCAGTTTTAAATAATGAGGGTATTGTAAATAATGATGTTGTAGCTACTGCTTAGGAAGGGATAGGCTTGGTACATCCGCCATTTTCCCTCCAATATGTTTACATGGAGAGGAGATGGCGGGTGTACACAGGTTATGGAAGGAAAAGTTAATGTTCTTATCATACTCTACACTTCCAGTGGCACTATTTTCTTGTTCCTACTGAAAAAAAAAACACGCCGGGTTGTATATAAAATATGTCTACTAGAAAGGTTTAAACAACAAACTGAAAATTCCATAAGGTAACTAAGTTCTCGTTGGGTAAATGAATTTAAGATAAAATTATAACCAAAGAGAATTGGACAAGAGGTACTCCCAGGCGGGTATATACCGAGGAATATTATTTTTATCGCCTTAGAAATATATGTTTAGTCTTGAATTACTTCGGAGTACCAATATTTTAAGTTCTTTTAGGCACTGCAGTGGGCAAGAGCGCGAGGCACGCGCGTACCTCGCGCGAGGAAAGAGACGCGCTAGGAAGAAGAGAGAAACGGCTAGTTCCCATTTTCTCGTCTCGCGCTTCTCCCCTTGTACGCCGGCGCCTTTCCAACTCGTGCTCCTACTCCAGCAGCAGGCCAAAGTTCTAAAGTCTGGAATAGGGTATTTATTGAAAATGGCCATTTTGGGGGAGGAGGCTTGGATGGGGTAGGGGTTAGTGCCCTCCCAGACCGCGCCCCAGAGCAAATTTATTAATATTTTATGCTAATTTATACTAATCAATTTACAGCGAAGCCAACGTTGCCTCTCCTTTATGTTTTGTGTCGATTTTTCTTTCTGTTGGTTTCCCAAACCTTTTCAGCCAATCAAAGAGCTGACAACCGCACGTGCAACTTATCGCCACGTGGAGTATTTTGACATCTCCGCCTCCCAGATTAACTAAGTCTTTTTTATTGGCTAAAACCAAAAATAAACCAACATAACGAAGATGAAATAATGTAGATAGTATTTTAACCCTTTCACTCCAAGAGTGCTAAGTTCAAAACTGAGGAATAATCTTGAATTTCATTTTGCAAAATTGTTTAAAAAAAAACGTGAAACAGCACCACATGAAAGTACTGTTCAGTAGCTTTCATTTGAATGGTCACATTCTAGGGTTTCATACACAGACCCAAAAGTTAGAATCACCTTGTTCAACATGATATTACAGTACCACATGAAAGTACTGCTCAGTAGCTTTCATTTGAATGGTCACACTCTTGGGTTTCATCCACAGACTCAAAAATTAAAACCACATTTATTGACTCAAGGTTTGACTCTGGGAGTGAAAGGGTTAAAAAGGTGAATGTTTTGTTATCGCCATGTAAGGATCACTTACGTTTTTGGCGACACTATTTCCCGAGGTCATCAATATCCAATTTCTCCTTACAATATCAATACATTGTCAAGCAGACAGGTGATGAGAATAAAGACAAGCATCAGCTAGCACAATCATTTTCTCAGGACTAACATCCAAAGAAATGTATCGCAATCATTGAGGGGAGTTGATACTTTGATCTTGGGAATTAAACACTGAAAACTTGTACATTTTGGATTAAATCTTTAGCGTACAAAATCAATTATCGTTACGAACTGGGGAGTTTAAGTGTCTTAACGAGATACAATTTGTAACCCAGCCTTAACGCTTGCACAAAAACAATTGTTCTCTTTGTGGAAAGAGTTGTCAAAGGTAGTGCTTTTGCTTAGAAAAATAAAGAAAATTTACTTAACCCTGTCTCGTGTTTTTAACCATGTACAGAGTGTATACTGCAGTGCATTTACAATAAACGAGGAAGATTATTTTATCAGTGTATTACGTGGAAACTTTCCCTGATTGATGTTCAAAATACAGAATAAAAAGAATACAGTGGAATCATTTTGACTTCCGCCATTTTGAATAATTAAAATATCCAATAGATCACGTGACCCAGCCTTCTCTCGCTGCCATTTTGAATACCGAGAAGGCCCTGGGGACGAAATTGCCCTCGAAACGATTTCTTGAATTTGTTTCACTGTAATTTTTACCCCGATATTTCAAACTCCCGATTTCTCGAAGCAATTTTCGTTTTCCTTAGAGGTTCGAGAAATCGGGATTTAGTAACTGTGGAACACCATTCCCGCTAAAGAGATGATCGATGATTCGAAACAGTACTTCCCGCGAATTTCTACTCGCATGTTTGAGGGGGTGGAAGTACGGGGATACCCAAATCACTGTGACACGGCACTGTTGAACCACCTGGCCGGCTCCCCCGTAAGTCCTAGTTTTACCGTACCAAAAAGATGGCGACTGGTACATTTACCCATAATTCTTAGCGCACGAAAACCCTGAAAACGTACAGAAATGTTCTAAAAACTTCAAACCTAGCATACACAATGTCGTTAGTACAGGGGAAAATTTCGCAAAAATATGGCTTTCCATGTGCCTATTGGCTGTGTTAGGTTCGCAAGGTATTGTGGTAAAATGTACAGCCGCCATCTTTTAACGTGGATTACGCACGAGCGAGCGTGAGTGGGTGGGGGGCGCCAAACGCTAACCCCGCTCGCAACCTCGTTCCCAGGGTCTCTCTTCTTCCCGCCAAACGCGATTGCGTTTGGCGGGAAGAAGAGAGACCCTGGGAACGAGGTTGCCCCGCTCGCTTTTTAGAGTCGAGAAAATAGAGTTGAACGTTACCATGGTTACATATTCAGCATAATTCCAAGTTCGAGAGACGGCAAACTGAATGTGAAATGTGCGCCTTTTTGTACACATTCCGTTTAGTTCTTTGGCGTCTGTCGTGGCTGCATGCGCCGATTTTGGCAAAATCGGTTATATCCCTGAATTATCTTTTAATTGTTGTTTTTACCCCCATATAAATTAAGTTTTTCTAAAAATAAGTAAATATTCGCACTCTATTAAGGATTACTTGTAATCCGTATTTTCAAAACCCTTAACATTTCGGCACGTTGGTATTTGCTGTGGGCTTATTTTAGTCGAGCTTTCTTTACTTTGTGAACTTCACAAGTAGGACGAAAGAAACTGATCGCATCATTTGGTCATTTGGATCAGTTTTCAACCAAAATGAAAGATAATCAATTAAGGCAATATCGGTAAGTGTCATCGTTGTTTTGCACCATATTCTTTGTTAACCTTTCGAGACAAAACAGCCAGCCATTTTTAGAGGTGTATCCCTGAAAGACCGCGCATTCCTTCACGTAGGTTGGGCTTGTGATTGTTTACTTTGCGTGCTTAAGCTTGTTTTTTAGTCCATGCTGTTCACCTCCTAATTAGTTTACGTCAAGATTAACGAAATCCTTTTTGTGAGTCTTCTCCGTTTCTCTGTTATGTAATATTATAGTCTGAGGAAAACGTGCCTCGTACCTCAATCAGTCCAGTGTTGCTTACAATATGCATCCCGCCACTGGAAGTTCCCAACTGTTGGGATAAAAATTTCAAGTTCAATACAATCAAGCAAGGTTAGTTTTTGGTATATATTTATTTTGTTTTGTTGTTTTGATGCGATTATGGTATCCAGGTCATACTTGACGAACGGAATACTGGAACCGGACTATAACTGAGCTTACAACTGATTGCCGACGTTTCTTTTAATAGTTCTGAGAATCAAGAACAAATGACGAAGTCTCTTAGTATCCGATTTTCTTTATTCTTTATTCTCTATTTGCTACGAAACCGAGACATTTGACTTTTTAAATTGAGAGACTTAGACTTTGCTTAGATATTTCAGCGCCTGCAAATCCGACAAAAGGTTGAAGTATTGCCTCCAAATGGCACAAGATTAACAGGATGACCCTATCTTTATTTCCCGGGATGAATAATCGAACGTTCGGAAATCGAACTCAATCGAACACCAATTGATTGGTTTTCAGTTCGATTTATACAATAGTAGACGAATAGCGTAGGAGAGACTGCGAGACCCGTGAAATTCCGCGACTACTGACTTTGGCAAGACCCATGCGTTTGAAAGACCATTTGCCACCCCTGTTTTATCGTCTTCAGCGAGGTCAGTTCCGGCATGCGCCGGCAGAGTTGTCAGTTGACCACTGCACGCAATCTGAACTGTTAACAAATCGCTTGCAAATCACATCTGAACTAAACACACACACACACAACTCTTGTTTTTGATAAAATTGGTAACTATATCAGAGTTGGAACAGCAATCTTGAAGCTTCACTCCCGACCATAGCAAATGATATCGCGTTTATTTCCTTTCGCGCGTACCTTATAGGTTCCTTCTTTAATTTCCCGGTATAATGAATTGCTTTTCCATTCAAACAGAGCTGAACAGTTAAGGTATTTCATTTTATTTTTATTCCTTAAAAGGAATGAATTACGATAAAGTTCCGATTTTAATTGAAGACTCCGAAGTTTTACAGGGCCTTGAAAACGTGACTATACTGAGCAAATCAAGAATGAAATATGTCAGTTTCTGAAAAAGTTAGCTGTACCAAAAACCGTGCTTGTGTCTTTTTCTGCTCTGGAAACACCGGGCATAATATATGTACATCGTTCTGTGTGTGAATGGCCGGGTAAGGTCTTATTCCTAAGCGGAAATACTTTTGGTCGTGTTCACGCCTTTTCACTTTTTGGGGCACTTGATGTTGACATGGCCCACAACGTGGTTTTGCGGTTGTCATCAAAATAGTTTTAATAGATACACAATTTCCTCTATTTTGGGAAATTAAGAGTTTAAATTTAGCTTCCACGATGAAGGCTGTTTTTTTTTCGTCTTTTATCACAGAATAAAAGCTGCAAGTTCTGGTGTATGTAAAGATTGAGCTTACTAATAAGAGCGTCTTATTCTAGTAATAGTTTGGTAACTACAAGCCTTTACTGAATCATTGGCAATACCTCAAGCATTTCTAGTTTTGCATTCTGATGTCAACATTGTCTTTATCAAAGCCACAGGTTTGCAAAGTCCCTTTTGGCCTTGCAGATGAAAGTTCTCTTTCGTGCTTTCAATACTTTTTGTGTAGCTTAATTCTAAATAGCGAAATCGCGACGAGCAGATATTAGAGAAAATAGAAGAGGAGCGAGACTAAACCACTATCACGAGATCTCACGCGATGTCTTCGTCTTAGCGTGATTCCTTGTTTATCATCTGGAATATTCAGTGCTATTTTCCTGTCACAACTAATTTAAGGGTGGCGTCTTTTGATTTGATTAGTCTGCGCTCCATGATAAAGCTGATAACCTGGTTGTTTTTAGTCGATCATTTGAGTCCATTAAACGGAAAACCTGTCAGGTTCCATTAATTAAAAAAAATGAATTAAAGGGGAGGTATCATGAGGTATGAGCATGCGCAGATTTCGTCGCCTGTCACCCAATCTCGTTCCCAGAGTCCTCGTTACCCTTATCCAGCGGGCAACAGTTTCCCGACCGCTGGTCTATGGGGACGCGGGCTCTGGGTACGAGATTGCCTGTCACCAGTACTTCGATTCCACATGGAATTTTCCATTTATCCGCCAGGAGGCCTCAGCCATATTGGAATGGTAGATGCTAGTTGCGGGACGAGCTTATGATCGCTTTACTGAGACTTTATTTTAAACACAGTAAATAATGTCCTGTAAACGCGGGAATACGAATTCGCGGGAAAAGCGAATCTAAAAATAACCTGGTCTGTAAAAACGCTGTGACACGAATCCAGTCCAGTTGCTCGCTCCTAGTGATGGGCTCCTGCGTATGTCCAGTTTTCATAAAACAAATATAAAAAACTGCAGTCATTTTATGGCAAACAAGTTGATATTTATGAACGCGAAAATGGGTCCCGTACTCGTTGCGACCATCTTGGATATTTATTCGGACAACCCCGAGGACTGGGAGGCGGACTGGGACGTAATGTATGTTCGGAAATCCGAAGGCAACACGAATATTTTTAGTGGGGCAAAGATCAGTGGCTGCCGCGAACGCTTTCTAAACGCTGTTGATCCAGCTGTTCGGTCCTGACCGAGTCCAAATAAGTTGTTCAGTTCCATGCACAATTTACTCAGTGCGCATGTGCGCGAATCAGCTTTCTTCCCATTCAAACCATTCTTGACCCAGACCTTCGCTGCTTTTCTTGACTACGCAAGCGCGCGAGAAGAGCTCTGGGCTCGAGAATGCATTCAAACATTCTCGACCCGGAGCCTTCGCTTTCTTGACTGCGCATGCGCAAAGGAGAAGAGATGTAGTAAACAAAGAAACTCACTCTGTCCTGTCTGAAGTCCATTTCCCCACGTGCTTTTTATGATCGCGTTTCAATAATATGGCCATGCAAAGGATGCAAATCTGTACGCAAGTCATGTAGCGTTCTCAGTTGAGGATCTGAAATATCGTCCCGCGTTTCTTTTACTTTCAACGATCGGCATGAAAATATTGGCGTAATTTAGAGGAAGTTTACGTTATCCATCTTTGCTGCTCTATATTGACTGCTCGGGAAATTAAGTCTGCCTAAAATTACATTCTTAAGCAAATATTTTTTGGCATTCAAACACTGACGTTTGGACATATTGCCGCACAGGTGTTTCAAAATAGATCGCCAATTAATTTTCGTTAACAACCTTTGTATGATTTGTTTCTAAACAAAGCGCAATTTCTCTGTACAACGTCCTGTGCAAGTACCCTCTTGATTGATCTCTCAATAAAGTTGATTTGATTTGATTCAAGGCCGATGTACTTGTCATGTTTCAAGTGCAAACACATCTTTCATTCCATAGCTTCTAAGTAAGATGGTTGTTGTAATCAACGTATTGAAATACCAAAAAATGCTGCTAAGCTATTGAGCACTTCATCTCTAAATCGGGTAATTCTTAATTTATTGGAACGGAGTCAAAGACTTTCCGATTATCCTCTTAATAGCATCAAAGGAAATTTTATCATGTCTGGAATGTTTGGTCAGATGCCCAGATCTTGAAAAATATATTCACTTCAGTCGGCCACCAATGCTAAAACGCCACCCTCTGATCGGTTGTTTTCATTATGTAGTCGTATTATTGTCTAGCTATATTTAATGTAACAATACTTATAATCAGGTCACCATTATTAGACAGTAGATTACAGGAGGTATATGAAATAAATAATATGGATTGACTTTATTCCATAAAAACACTGATGAGCATAGCTTCAATTCACAATGTACAATGCACTCAAAGTTGATAAAGGCAAATGGTTATGAAGCCCAACAAACTTTCTTTGATGGAATGTTTTTATTCGCTTTTTTGGCCTTGACCGTGGACAAAGCACAATAGGTCGTAACTAACCAATAGAAACGTTTCGGTTACATAACTCAGCCATAGTGTGTGAGCACAAAACAAAAGATTGTGCACAGTCGTGGACCTTAATTCCAACATAAATCTTGAATGTTCTTTACGATACCAAATTAAAAATAATTTCCGTCTCTATCAGCAAGTCTGCACATTCAGATATATATTTTTGCATTAGACATACTTTTTTGGTCAAATTGTGGTCAAATTCATAACGTCAGACTAGTCTTTAGACTCGTTGGGGTCGTGAAAAAAATGCCTGTCATCCAAGGTATATACCACTCCTTTTTGTCGCATTTTATGAGTTCGAGGTGCTCCTAGTCGCATCCGTTTGAAAATTGTCTAACAATTTAAGATAAAGATTTGGTTGGCGATAAGGAGTTCCACAGATTAAAATTTGCCGCAAAAATTCCATCCTTGGTTCTTTGAGGAGGTCTAACGAAATTGATCTCTTATGGCATTTTAACGAGTCTCGTTTTTGGTATGTTCATAGTATCTCGAAAATATCATAAACGTCTAGATAAGAGCTGAGACAACAATCACTTGTGTGTGTGGATTTAGAGTTTCTGTACAAGGAAGTGCGAGGCTTGGGTCATTCAAAAACGTTTACAGTAACAGCATGTTTCGAAAATATAATATTTTTAGTCTTAAAGTCTAGCAGTTTAAATAATGTTTGCTTCAAGGCATATACTGCAACTCAATGTGACGTATTGTGAGTGCCGAGTTAATATTAATTTAAAACGAGTTAAATTCCTACTGCTGCCCACGTAAAATTATTAAGAACAGCTTTAATCCACAGTCAAACTGACCCACGCAGTGAAAATGCTGATAAGTCCCACAGTAAAGGTTTCAAATCACATTTGTTCATGCCTGATTATTTACAGTATCAGCTGATTTCGGAGTACATGCCACAGTGCCAGATCTATTTACCGACTGAATTCTTTGCTGAAATTTTCACCACACAGGAAGGGGAATAAAAGTGAACTTTTACCCTGTCACAGCTAGTTATTTTAAACTTAAAACCACTTTCGTTTATCCCTTTAAAAATATTACACGCAGTTCATTTTCTGGTAAGAGAGGTTAAAGTGTTCCGGAAACATCCAAACGTTGTGGTATATATATAACGTTTGCCAACAGAGACTAGCAAAAATTGTCTGGCTGCAGTTTCTCGTATCTTTTTCGATTCTTTACACGGTCACAGACTTTCGGAAACAAGACGGGATTTCAAGTACAAAAGGTAGGTTAAAGGTATAATTTCAAACATTTCCATGAACTTCCATCATGCCATCATGCCAAAAAAGCCCACAGTAAACCGCTTACTGACGAACAGATTTTAGCTGACGAGTAAGTCAAAAACTGTAAATAATTTCCTTTCACATTTTATTGGTTACACTAAAGCAGCAAAGTCCTTGTTGCATTTGGGATAATATTGTGGTTTCCTTGGCACAAATTTATCATAAGAGATCAAAATTACATACAGTTATCACGATAAATATAGAGAAGGAAACACCGTGAAATGGAAAGTCGGCGAAGATAGTTTTGCGTGAACTACACCCGAAAGTCGCATTCACTTTGTGTATATTGAAACAAGTAGCCTAAACTGTGCGACTAAAATATGTGCTTCCCGTTTTCAATATCTCTCGCATGCAATAAACCAAACGGTCGGAAGGAAGTGAGAACTTAACCTGGCATGTCAGTTTGAATCCGAAGGCAAAGCGACCTAATGCCTTAACTTATAATGACAAAATCTAACCCATGATCTGCTCAGAGGAAGGTTGATTTAAAACTGCTATCCACCGGATCGCTATCCAGTGGTTGCACTTACCATCGGATATAGTGATTATCCGGTGGATAATGAACAACCGGGGTCAGTTGAATTGAGAGTTTACTGACCGTACAACGGTGATATGAACTAGTTAACGCAACCAGGATTTTTTAATTGTTTAGTTGAACGGTGAATCATCAGAATTATAGCACAAATAACACGTGAAACAAGTACAATATTCCGCGATATTGTATAGTCAGTTTATTTCGTTGAGTTAGTTATCTATAGTTGCTATGGAAACCGTAAATGAGCGCTTCTACTTCTTCGTTTTTGACGGTCTAAAAGCAGTTTAATTGGATCCGATAAGACTTACATATTTATGGTCTTTTTATGGTTTTGAAATCAGCTTATGCCACGGTGTGGTGCGCAGCCGAAATCTCTAAGTTGATCAGGGCCGAGGCGGTGCCTACGTAATCTGACTAAATCTTCCCAATCTTATACCATCCTTGTTCCTTTATGGCTCATATAGAGTAGTAAAGGGTGACGTCACAAATTTGCAAATTATTTTTATCAAGCCTCAAAATCCCATAATTAGATAAAGATTTCTGCTGTATGATCAGCCACAAAATTTCAATTTTTTAGCACGAATAGAACAGAAGATATAGAGGTTCAAAGTTTGGTACCGTCCCATACAAACCACTCTAATTTTATGCCTGTTCTAAACTGAAGGAACAGATGCAAAATTAGAAGGGTTTGTATATGGAGAAATTAAAACCTGAAGTGCCCATATCTCGGCCGCAAATGGTAATGGAGAGCGAATTTTTCGCCAGTGGACGTTTTTTGGCATGCTATCTCGGAATAACTGATCAAATTTCATAATTTCGCAAATTTAATTTTTGTGACGTCCGTGACTTTAGTACTCTATTATTACCTCTGTGATGTTCCTCCTTCGCTGAAGAAAGTTTTATAAATCACAAAAAATGGTCTTGACATAGCCTCTGACGAATGACGAACATTGGGTGTTGTCCCTGGGTGTTCTGTTCAGCGCGCGGTAAAAATGATGGATTAGACAAAGAGGTTCAAACGTATCGGTTACGTAATCAATGTCTGCGTTCCTCATAAAGGGCGTATAAGAAAAATAAACCGTGCACAGCTTTAAAAGTCGGTTCATAATCCTAAATCCCCAACCACGAATATTTGTTTTATTGTTGTCGTTGGAGATCGTGCGGTCGACCACAAATTGGCGAAAAATTATTTGGGTAATTGAGAAATCGACTCTCACTTTTGTTTCCTTGTGGAGTGGCAACTTGGATAGAATACATCAAATGCCTTCACTGAACAAAAGAGTGGTATAGTAAAAGAATATAGTATGTTAAAAATATGTTATGACAACCGGATAACTCAGACTAGAGGAAAAATGCTTAATCTTATAATGGAAGGCTATTAACGATTACTAAGAACTTTAAGTACTTCGTTATTGCTCATTATCACCCCGTTGGCCAAACTCTAGATACCTCCTTGAGCACACTTATCTGTTACGTAGCGCATCACAGAAAACATGCAGTCTTCAGCAATCATGGCTATTTTTTTTACCGCTTACGTAAATTTGAACTGAAGGGTGCACGTGCATTCGTGTCGCAATAAAATAATCCCTGTTGCCAATAGCTTGCCGCTGAGCACAATTCACAGGATATCCTTTGTAGTTGTTCAAAGAAAAAAACATTTCCGACGGCTTGAGATTGAAGAAAAACAACATTATAACTGAGTGACGAAATTCAAGAGGCTATTACGCGGAACAAGTGCCTGAACAAACAAACGTCAGCATAACTTTTTGAGGAGGTGATTTCATTTCCTTGTGTCACTGTTGTGTTGTTCTACATTGATAACCCTTTAGAATTGTGTTTATTTTTATGATTAAGGTGGCTTTGAATCTTTTAAATCTACCAAAAATTGTGCTACGTTACATCAGAAATATTTACGGGTGTAGACCGGATATGACGTCACTGTGATGTGTAAGAGTTACCTAGAGGTCCTTATTAGGGCCTTTGAATTTTGTTTGTATGACATCATCTGTTATGTAACAGCCCCATGCACTACTTCCCAGTTAAAACGTTGGATTTTTTTTATATCGCATGAACACAACCTATTTGGACGTGGCTGTCCTCATTCAGGAACCCCGCGTGCTTTTGGCTTGTTGACCGTTAGTTGTTGTTTTAAATTTGCAACGTGTGCTGGAGGCAGTTCTCTATGTTTGTTTTCCTGAAACGTGACGAGTATATCCAGTTTCAATCATTATTATAATTTACATGCCCTCTAGGACAACTCGTTAATCTAATTGAAGAGCGGGACTATCAAAGCCGGCGCTCGATTGTCGGTGCTAAGATCACTGCAGCCTTCTGTAATGAACAATCAATAAACATATTAGCTACAAATGTTTATTAGTCTTTGGACTGGGTTGTCTTTATTTCGCCTCCAGATGTAAATTAAAGGCGACATCTGATTAGCCATCAGTTTATAAAGTGTTATAAGTGTTTTTTAACATGGCGTGATCAATTGCAAATAAAACTTGTTTAACACTAAAATCGTGTTGCGGTTTGCTCTTAGTTGACAGTAGTAACCACAAAACGTGCGCCCGTGAAACGTGACAGTTCAGCGCATTTTAGTGGCTAAAAGACCTTAAAATAGCTAGCAAGAAAACACTTTCTCGCATTCATCAATACTGTATTTGTAATGATAGCAGTGAAGGCAGCACATTATTTGGTAGTTGAAAATTGGATAAAAAGTACTTTTAGCTAGTTAACAATTATCTACATCAATGATCTAGACATGCAATAAAGTAACTTCAAGCCAATTTTGCCACTAAATAACTGTAGAGAAGACTTCTGGACAAAGTACACATGTATACAACGGTACGTTCAAACGAACGATTGATCGATCATGTTACACGTTGAAACTGAAGCAAAGCTCAACCCCGGTTGCTAAATTGCTCAAACTGAGCTTTGACATATTACTTCAAGACTTCAAAAAGTGAACTCGCTAGCGTCTTCTATTGACACTGACGCGAACTGACAGCTATTACAAACTACCGTTTCTCCGCCAAGAATCTTCTCATACATTAAATAACTTAGCCCTTGAAAATGTCAGCAATAATTGAAGGCTGTAGAAAAAATGTTGCAGTCTGAAAAATACCTTGTAGCAATTTTATTTAATAGTCGTCCAAAGCACTTCATTGCATTTCCTGTATCAGTGCAGTAAAAGCAATGGACTTTGTTAATTATCGCTAATTAAATTTAAGTAAACGGAAAACAGCGAAAAAATTAATGGCGGTTCTTTTTGCTAAAGGATTTGTTTCACTATAAATAGGTTATTTTGCTTGTAGTTTAATTATCTTGGCGTCGAAAGTCGATGACAAGGCTAGCCTTGGACGGACACCTGTTTTGGGGAATTCTACGCTGAGTTATGGAGATTTGGGTTATCAAAATCCTGCAAGGACTGTCTATGCTGTGGGGAAAAAGATTAAAATACCAAATTCCTGTTGTGGGTTGGAATTCTCGTCAACTAAAAATAGAGAAGAATTAATCATATTTTTGCTTGATCGCATTCTTGAATTTCCACAGAAGACATTGCATGTTGAAAACCGACATCCAAATGTGAGAAAAAAATCTGCGACTGGCTTCGATTTTCAGGTCTCAAATTGTCTGTTTTGATCATTACTGTGAAACTAACTGGAATGGAGAAGTCAAGTGGTACGGGGTAAAACGGATTAGTTAGTTTGATGGTGATATTTCACAACAAAAATCGCACACAGAAAACATGACGTAATGCTCGCGTGATTATTAGTACAATTACTACACGTCGGGGTATTTTTAATTGATTGTTCTTCCGCGCGGTGTGGTCACAAAAACGCGCGAAAACGGCGCAGCGCAGATTCCCGCTGTTGACCATCTATAAATAAACGAGTTTCATTGCACATATCTTTGCACGTTCCAAACTCAACGTATCGACAGACATTGTTCAGTTCAGTGGTACAGTCCCTGCACGATCATACGCAGTTTCGTATTCCTTTCATCAGCGAAAATTAGGTTGGTATACGATGTTTTGATATTTTTAAAGTCTGCCAGCTTTCGAGCTGTGTCCATAGTTTGGCATCCCGCAGGGTTAAAAGTGGCTGGGGCATGCGAGAAACAGGCTAGACAAATATTGCGCTGAGTGGATGTTGTAATACGAAACGGGCCACTTCGCCCCATGCAAACGAGATAAGGGGATCAGATCACAGTACGCGAGAGGTATAAATAATTGTGCACTGCTCCTGTTCACGAAGGTCATTCTTTCCGCGAGCTTTGCGTCAGATCAGATAATTGTAATCGCAGGTTTTCAAAAAACAGACAAGTTGTTATCAACTGGGAGATAATATTAGCATTTGACATAAAACCCGGCTTTTGATTACTTCATTCTCGACGTCCTCGCAGGTCTCGACATCTCTCAGATACCAAAGAATATGGAGCAAGGGAAACAATTGATGTTCGTCGTTTTACTGGCGCTTGTTTGTGCCCTGTTACCTGTTAACGAGACAAGAAGTATTCCATCATCGAAGGTGAGTCGGAAACAAGCTCTGTATACTTTATAGAACTATCGTTTAAAGATAATTTAAAGGCATTTTGGCCGGGCATGCATTTTGGTTACTGAGAAAAGTACAAGTGTACAAATAACGTATAAGTAATTCGTGACTCGAAAATCATCCGAGTTTTGAGGAAGTTAGCATTTTACACCTTCCATCCGTTTGTTAGCTGCATACGCTTCTTAGCAGAAGTAGCAATTGAACTCAAGAAGAAGCTATGCAGTCACACAACCTCGCATGGATTGTCTAATAAGATCTTCGGCTACATATTTCCTCGAAGTAGTTTGCAAGAACTCGTATTAAATCAGTGCGTAATTCTAAGCGAAATGAGAGCGTAAAGACTGTCCAAAGTACACCGGACATTTGCAAGGAAAAGGCATGTAAAACATTGTCTGCCCTCGCCACTCGAGCAGAGAGCAAAAATTCCAAATAAATTCTAGATAATTCTTGTCTCGTCACAACTACGCAGATCTTTAGGACAGAATTAATACACAGATAAAGTAACTAGGATTACCCGTTTAGCTGGTATAAACTGTCGCCTTGCGGGTCCAATTTATCACTTCACTAATAAGACGTCATGCTTTATTTTCGAGCGCTGTATTTTCGTAGTGGGAGATTGAACGGTGACCCCGTGTTTTAACCGGAAAAGCTCTGTTACGGGTGCATCAGATCTCGCCAATTACCAGTGTATGTCTATTCTGAAACAAACGCTGCTAAGAAGTTTCGTTTTTCAATGAGACGTTCTTGCAGCGCTACTGCTGAGTCACTGCTATAAAACAGAGATGATTTCCGCGGGAAAACTTCCAGCGATGCGCACGCAATGATTTCTTTATCGATGTTACGAGAGACGGCTCTTGGACCTCTTCGCTACACAGCCAAAACAACACTGAATAAAATCTACAACGTAGTCTTAAAAATTCGGCTTCGTTCGCAGGCTTGCTGCCTGAAATGCGCCTTCAAAAAGGATTTTCGACATTGCTTAATACTCATTTGAAATGCGCGCTTTTTCGCCTGACGTCCAGTCCACAAATTGGACTAGTTCGTGGACACATTTGTTAAGTGGCGAATCATGTTTTTGCGGTTTCTTCCTACAAGCATTAAAACAATATTGAAATTCGACTCCTTGGAAAGAATTCAATCTCGTTACAATTTTTTTTTTTTTTTTGCAAAGTGGACTTCTGGATCTCGCATTTTGCCACACGTGTTGAAAAGATGTTGCAGTGCTTGAGACCAATACCCAAAGGAACGTAAAGCGCTCGGATAATCAACAAAGTCGAAATTCGAAGCTAACAGCAAGAGATTAACGAGCTTGATAGTAGAGGCTGATATTAGCGAGCAGAAATCGCGGTCATTTAGAAACCGCCCAGTCAACACTTAAATTAGCTAGTGAAATAGCTGTTAGGGAATTCAAGATTTTATCTCGCTTTCGCGTGTGGCTGGAGGGCATAAGGAAATGAGATTATGATACTCCCACAGCCTTTTCTCGTAGCGAAATCATCGCCAATGTTTTTACAAGTGTTTTTCTCGTGGGAAATCCACCATATACTATACGGTACTCAGAACGGGCTAATCCTTTTACGTGAGCTTTCCCCAGATGACTTATGCAAGACGAAGTTTTCTTTTTGCGGCGAAATCGGCGGGAATCTTGACACTTTTCGCATGGTGAAACATCTGGTTTTGTAAACAGAACGGTTTTCTAGATGTTTCGAAAGCGGAATTGCAAAGAGCTCACGTACTTACAGAAAACGCTAAAAAGGAAAAAGGGTATGTTATAACATGCTTTTGAAATGACTTTCATTTCCTTTAACATGAAACACGTAGCAAAATGAGTACCAAATTATGTACTTTAAAATTGTATTTTTATTAGTAATACGGCGTGGAATTCTTGCTGAAAAAGTCAATTTATACCATCTGGAAAAATCAGATACCAATTTAATTAAATGTTCATTTCATTACGAGATTATTCCTCGGAATCTAATAATTTTAAAGAATATTTTAAGCTCATCAAGTTCATTTAATGAAAAGCACGGCTATTGACATTTTATCCCGCTAAACGTTTGCAGGTGTTTTGGTAAGGTAATTGCTCGTACGGATGGACTAATCTTTATTTTATCTTTGCGATTTTAAGACATCACCCCTTTCTTGATGAATCAGCTCTATTTTGGTCAACCATTCGGGTCGACAAGGGTTAGCTATCTACGTAGATACAGTCGAAGCTCCCGTAAGTGGACACCCTCGGGAAGGAGAAAAAGTGTCCCAGTCAACTGGAGTTGGCCTTTTGTATGAGCTAGAGTCCAAACGAGGTTTTGTCAAGGCAGCCGCAAGTAGAGCTGTCCGCTTACGAGAGTGTCCGTTCAGAGAGCGTTGACTGTAGTTTTTCTTTGGGTTTAGACGCTTTGCATGCGTGCACTATCTACAAGACGACAAACTCTGTTTTGAATACCAAAGTTTTTGAAGCTATACAATGTTTTGACGATGACGATTTTGCTGAGAAAAAGGAAATAATGTTTTACTTACGACAACATTCAAATCAGTTCTAGAAAGGAAGTTGTTTACATGATGCGTTTAAAGTCGTTGAAAGCTACCAGGTGCATTAGTTAGTACAATCTGGAAAAAGAAGTATGAAAGAAAATGAGATCAGCTTTAAAACATGCAGTTGATATGTTGTTTCTGTCGTCGACAAGCAAAGACAGGGGCTCTGAATAAACACAAAAATAGCGCCGTGAGAAAAAAATAAACAAACCAAGCTTGGATCACGGAAATATCAAACATGTTGGCAAGCAGCCATATGCATGCACGGTACTATTTTGACTCTGTGCCATAAATAAAGTAGAAATAGCTCTTATGTTATCATACTGACCATGATCTTCTTATACCTATGGCATTCCAAGAAGCAAAGTTCAAATATAACCTAATATGGCAAAATAATGCTACATGCATCTCAGCCAATCATCAAGCAGCCTGCACGTGCAAATTATCGCCGTGCTACCTTTTGTTTCGATTGTCCAAGCAGTAAAAAAACTGTTGAAAAGTTTCATTTATCATGGAAGAAAGCCAATCAAATTCGTTGCAGTGCGTTGCAAGCATTCAAAGTGATTGACATTAAGCAGTTGCAAATGCAAACATTCAATTCGCTTCCTCACTTGCTGAATACTTATGTTTTTTTACGAGATCGTATTTTAAATGGATGGTTTGTGTAGGCCACGGGTGATGTGACCAATTAAACAAGTAAGGGGACGAGAGGGGACGAGAGGGTGTTACGAGGGTCTCATACCGTCGATCGTGTGGGAGGCGCGTTGGACTCCCGATCGAGCGGTCCGGGTTCGAGCCCTGGCTGGGGTCACTGTGTTGTGTTCTTGGGCAAGATTCTTAACCCTCGCAGTTCCTCTCTTCACCCAAAATGCTGGGGGTAACCTGCGATGGATTAGCATTCCATCCAGGGGAGTACCGATACTCCTAGTCGTTTCATGCTATGAAAACTGGAGTCAAGCCCCAACCTGATAAGCCACTTGTGACAGAATTTTTTTTACCGTCGATCGCCAACCGACATCAATAGTTTAATACCCTCTGTTAGCATGCACTTCCCATTATTACTTAAGGCTCAACGTGCTCTCTTTACGTTTAGCACCACAAAATCAAGAAGAGGTCGCTATATGAGGAAACATGCCCGCCGCCATTCATCATCGAAATAACAGAACAGTGCAACGATTCGTGTTTTGATGACGACTACTGCGTTGGAAACCAAATGTGCTGTTTTGACGGTTGCTCGTATGTCTGCATGGACCCAGTTCCCTCTGAACCAGGTAAGCTATTCTTGTCATTCATACGAAACATTTCGCGCCAAATATCTCGCGCCTTTTGTCACGGGACTCCCGCGGCGAGTGCGAAACGAATTGTGATTGGCCGGAATATAGGAATCCTGTTGTGAGCAATCGTCCGCATAAACCAATCATAATTAGAGAACGTAGTATTCACGCATAACGGACCTATTTTATTAAAATGAACTTTTTATCTTTCTTTGAACATATAATTATCTTTTTTTAAATGTACATTCATATTTTAACGAGATTTTTAACGCTCTTAGCTAGGTGAGAGGTCGGTAAATAAAGTATTGCCGTCTTGTATCAATTCTGTAGCGTAGCAGGCGTTTTTCAAGATGAACAAAAGGAGATATATTTTGAGCTAACCTAAGTGTTTTCTGTTTCAGTTATTGACTGGATTGAAGACAGGAACAACAATTTCACAGGTAGGTAATGTATGATATAAATATATTTTATATCACGTTGACGTGGTTTATTTTACAGAAAACATGAACAGTATAAAAGTACTGCTCAATAGCTTTCATTTGAATGGTCACACACTAGGGTTTCATCCACAGACTTAAAAGTTAGAACCACCTTGTACAGATAAATAAACAGTACCACATGAAAGTACTGCTCAATAGCTTTCATTGGAATTGTCATACACTAGGGTTTCATCCACAGACTTAAAAGTTAGAACCACTTTGTACAGCATAATAAACAGTTCCTTATATTGGGTCACTTTTATCTGACAGAACTCTTTGGGGGTGGAGAACTAGAGGTGGTAACTCCTGTCATAGAAGAACTAGGTAAGTCGAATGTTTTATCAAGTCAATTGCAGTCCTCTTTTTTTCAGTTGGATTGTGTTTATTTCCGCGCGTTTTTGGCTCCTTGCTTCACTATCTACGGGAGACGAGAGAATATTGCGCATTCCTGTTCCAACTAAATTAGCACACCTTGAAATTGGTTCACAGCGGTTTTCAATTGAGTGTCGAAAGTAATCAAGAATTACTTTGGTTTTGCTTTACTATACTCTATGATTGGTTTAAAAACTCGCGCCACTTTCTCAACCAATCAGATGTAAAACCAAAACCAATCGCGACTTCGGTCACACGCGTTTTCCCGCGCTTGGCGCCGGTTACGTGTATTTGTTTCGAGTTTTCATTGGTTCATTGCGTTGTTTTCGTTTGTTGCTCCAGGGTTGGTTTTGGTTTTACGACACAATTGAAAACCGCTCTAAAAGCAATCCTACTTGCCAGAGAAAGTGCTTCAAACTCGCCGCTAAAAACGAGTGTCAAAGTAAGCCTGGGTCCGAGCTTTTTGTTATTTCCCAGTTCCCTGTCTGCGCTCGTCACGCATTCCAAAGTTTATAAAATAACGCGTTGTTTTTTACTTTGTTGTAGGATGCTATTATCATGGGATGACGATAAACGACGGAGAGAAGCTACTTCTTGACTGCAGAATATGGTGAGACTCGGAGCCATTTAATTTTCCAAGCTTTATGAGCAACAACTGTGCTTGCATTCAATGAATGATTGGTTGGATCTGATCATGTTTTTTGTTTGATTATCTTCAGCTCTTGCTTCAATGGTAACCTGATGTGTGATGTCGCAAATTGCAACAAAGGTAATTATGACAAGTGTTTTTTGGAGTGCTTTGTCGCTTAAGAGCTTCCGTAGCTTATTCCGGTTTCAGTAGCAAGAAGCGACTAGGACCAATTGCTGCTCCTCCTGGATGGGATGCTAGCCGTTTACCCTCCCCTCCCCCCAGCATTTTGCCAGGTTGCTCCTGGATAGAGAGTAGAGAGTCTTGCCCCATTCTCGACCCCAGACCTTCGCTGCTTTTCTCGGTCATACGCAAAAGGGAAGAGCTCTGGGGTCGAGATTGGTCTTGAATTGCCCTGGTCTTGCTCAAGAACACAACACGATGACCCGCCCATTGCTCGAACTCGGACCATAAATTTGGATTCGAAGTCCAACGCCCTAACCCAGGGGGGGATAGAGACAGGGCCTGGGACCGAGAAACCATGCTCTCACAACTTGCAAAGCGATCAATTTCGTTTTGGTCAGCGGTGTGCTTCTTTTCGCGCGCGAAATTCCTTAAAAATGAATTAACGTTCCTATAAACTATTTCGCGATTATTCCAACACGTTCAATTTGTCCAATGTGGCTGAACTTTCCAGGAGCTGAATTGGTGAGTTCAAGTCCAGATAGAGACAGGAAAATTAACCATCGCGTGTTCACGTTTTCCATAATACCTTGAATTTGGACATTTGATGTTTTTGTTTTGCATAGGAAGGCAAAAAAATGTAAATGAAAACGGACGTGCGTTTTGGCGTTTTGTGGGACGGCGAAGAATATGCAAAACACACGTGCAGAATATTGTACTACTAATTAAACCTATTGTTTTGTGACGTTCTCGTTGCCGTCGCCGTCGTGGTTGCATCTTGAAAAACGAAAAACTTGAGGAAGAAGTTTATCTGGTTTAAAGGATAACAAAGTGAAAAAATACAATAATCATTTACACATCAGTACGCACTTCCATCGCCTCATCAGCCACCATGTTTTTCTAGCTTTTCTTCTGGCTTTACACAACTTCTACGCACGTGCAGATGATGAATCCGCTGGCTAAAGTTGTGATGATTGCTTTGCAAGTTGTGAGAGCATGGTTTGGATTTGATTTAAGAGAATGTATGGGAAGTAGCTATCCCCCTCCCCCCCCCCCCCCCCCTGCCCTAACCTAACCACGTTTCTTGTTCACGTTAAATACGCTTACTGATTGGTTATAAGTGATGAAGAATGTCATCTACTTCTAATTTCTCCACACATAATTACAGACAACAACTGCAGGATATCGTCTTGACATATCACAAAATTCTCAGTCATTAGAAGAATTGTATCACAATTATTTGGAAGAATTGATCATTCGAACATGGAAGCTTTTATTAGCTTGAGCTGTCATGTAAAGCCACTTGAAGTGAGACACCTTCATTTACATTGTTTTATTTTTCTGTTACAGAATATCAAGCCCGCCTCGCTTTAGAGCGCAGCGGCTCGGGATCTGGGGCTAACAACGACGACGACGACGATGATGATGATGATGATGAGGTTAAAGGCGAAGGGTCTGGGGACGACAATTGGTATCCAATCGGAGGCGTGGAACACAAAGAGGAATTCATTCCTTTCGAAGAATTCGAAAAGAAGGAATTCGAAAAGAAAGAAAACAGCGGCGTAGAAGCGAAAGGGATTTTTATCCCCTTCGACAAAGATAACAGCAATAAGCTGGAACAAAGCGGCGAGGAAGACAATACTGCAGACAGGGGAGAAAATTTTATTCCATTTGATGAAGAAACGAACAACGAACAGAGCGGTGACGAGGTCACTTCCTTTGCCAGAAGAAGACTTTAATTAGTGGGTGTCGCACCAGGCTTGTCACACAATCTATATCTCGACAAGTGTCACGCAAGGCAGCGACCTGTCACGAGTCACAAATAACCGTCTAGCGTCTAGCGTGACGCGATAAATCAGTTGTAACTCATTTAACACACAGAGGAGTGCGTGACCCCTAATGTCACGGCATACTGTAATCGAAGTAGTAGAGTAACATAAGTTACGTCACGCCATGTAAATGGCTAAACTAAGTGAGAATTCCTTTTGAGTGAAATGTACATATTGTAAGGAAAACTAAATTACAGAACATGCGGCTTATCGCATATTCTTTTTAGAATTCACCATAGATTAAAATCTGCATACTCGTTAACATGTACATATAAAGTATTCATCAAGGTTTGTTGTAGTCGTGTACACATCAACCAAGTAAGAACTATACTTAATAAAAGGACACAAGTTCGAAATGCTTTTTCTTCGTCTTCTTTTTTTTTAAATATAATTATATTTTTTACTCTGACTAATGAGTGCAGCCAGTGCGCATGCGTAACACGTAACATGAAGCGACCCGTCACCCATTCTCGTTCCCAGACCCTCCGTTTCTTTTGGTCACGTGGTTGGCGAAACGGCGGCTCTGGTCTCAGCCGTTACCGGATGTCCGAAAATTCCGGACATCCATTCATTAATTCGAGTTGCGCATTCATTTTTTATCAGCCAATGAAAAAATTCGATTTTTTCCTTGCGACCAGGGCTACTCGTTTCCGGCGCAAAGAAAAAAAACGAGGAGCTCTGGGAACGAGGAAACGAGGATACATCTCACATGATCGCTATATGAATCAACACGTAAGAAAAGACATCCACAGGAACTCGATTCGACAATTAAAACATTTTCTGTGAGAGTAACGATGACCAAGAAGTGAGAAGTAACGGGATTGAAACGGTACGTTCAGTTCGATATACGTTCGATCGCCCAGTCGTTTTTGTCTTAACTTTACATAAATTGCTATGTACAAAGAAAACTCCAGTCGAAATAATAGATTGTCAGTCACCAAAATAACAAGATCCTTATCAGCTTGCATAAAAAACATCAACAAAGTCAGAGATTGTAGAGTAGGTGGAAAGAAATCATCCCCCAATTTTATTATTGGCAGTGTTCATTGCAACCACGTTATTGGGATAACAATACAGGTATTAGGAAAATTACAGAACTTATTATGGGTCCGCCATATTCGTGTACTGTACACTTTGGTACATCAAGATGGCGGCCAAAAATGTCTGCGAGAAAAAAAAAAGATTCATAAGTCATACGTTTTCGGAATGCTTTAGTTATCTCAAATTTCAAAACGTATCTCCAAAACGAAGCACTCTGCTGGCACAAAACGTTTCACAGCAATTAGCGACACTGATGTTCCAGAGTATACTAAATGAACAACTTTGTACTCTTTGTAGGATTAAGAATTTTAATGACGTCACATGAAAACGATCCATTGTTTTTCCCTGTTGTTTATTCGTATCATGCATGTATAAGAATGTGCCAAGTAAATTCAAAATTTTGTTTTCTCCTACAATAATCAGCTTGAATCACTTCCTCTCTGATGGCTTCAGCTATAGCGGAGCAGTACTCTAGAACTTTCGGTGGAGCTGCAGCAGGCAGCACTTTCAGCAGTTTTCGGTCTGGCTGCAGCAACTTCCTTTCTACAAACTAAATTCGTTATTTAAAAACTAGTTTACACGGCATTCATGTAAAGCAGAGTTTAGATATTTGAATGATTCATTTGTAGTCTAATTATCTATTTCCTGTAGTCAGTATTGACAAGAATTTCGTTAAACGAGGCTTGGTGAATTTTGGGAAACTGACGCTAGTAGTGTAATATGTAATTTAATTTTAAGTAGTTAGTAATAAGAGTCTAATACGTATTCTAAGAATTATTGTTACTTCCTCATTTCAATTTATTGCGTCAGAGCTGAGACGGAAGTTCACGCAGGTGATACTTTGTGTTTTTCTATTGTATTGTTATGGAAGTCACGTTTTGCGGATAACTGGTTGGCTGGTTATAAAACCGACTTCTCTTGATCATAGATAAAACATTTATTGGACGACTTTATGCAACTTCGACAAGAAGCAGAAAGACTCATATCGTATAGCACTAGAGGTAAGCCAAAAAACTCTGCAGCACAACGTTTTAGTGACAGCACGGCCGTGAAGACTGGGGTAAGAGCATAATTTATCTCGCAATTGTCTAGATCAATCCATTTTCTCCGTTCTCGGCTTTAGATCTATCCACTAGATGGATATACAATGAGACAATTATCCTGCCCAAATAGCTAAAAACACGGAAATATTACGTTGATGTTTGTCGATGCTAGAACGGCTGTACCAATATGTATCACGCGTACTTTATATGTAAAGCGATACCTTTGCAGTCTCAGTCTTGATCTGGATTACACACACTCCAAGGGAACCTGTTCTTTAGCCGTTGAGACTAGAGACGCAATAATGCGCTCAAATCTGCACCGTACAGGCCATGGCCGCTTTAGCAAAGAATGACTACTATACTACGTGTCGCTAGCTAAATTTTTGCGGAAGTATAATTTTTCGGATTGGCAAATTTTTGTGTTTTGCGGGTGACTAATAAGACCCCGTCCACACTGATGCGTTTTCTTTTGGCTCCGTTTTCGAAACGCCCCGTTTTTACCAAAAACGTATCCGTCCACCGGCTATCGTTTTCGCAGCGTCTTCCCCGTCCACACTATTTCGTTTTGGTTTGAAAACGCATCGCTCGAAAATGCCACAATAGTCATCTGCGCATGCGACAAATAGATGAATGACGTCAGCCTCCCTTTTTCTCTGTTCACACTGATGCGTTTTCGTTTGGCTCCGTTTTCGAAACGCTCCGTTTTCAAATGTATGCGTTTCGATGAAAACGCTAAGCGTTGTCGTGTGGACGATACACGAAAACGTATCCAAAAGTATGCGTTTTCAAACGAAAAAGCATCAGTGTGGACGGGGCCTTTAGCGATTTGGCGAAACTGATTTTTGCAATTCTCAATTAGAAAATGTTTTTGCATCTGTACTATGGCAGTGATACTGATAATTCCATGAACGGAGTACATTTTTTCGTACATTATTTTTCCAGGGAAGTATTTTTTTGCGGAAATTCTTTTGGCAAGGAATGTGTTTTGTTTTGGCGGATCGTCAATAGCCTACGTGCAGACATCTCCTATTTCCTTGCTTCATGCGGAATATCGCAAAAATTGGAATCCGCAAAAATTTAGCGTCACACGTCATCGTGTTACCACGGTTACGCTGCACGCACTTTGCGAGTCTTGGTTAACATTTGGAGGGTAAAAATAGTGTGTGATTCTGGATTATGAATTCAATTCCAGAAACGGTTTATCGATTTTTCTTACTTAGTTTCTTTCACCTTCATGCAGTATCGACAAGAAGATTTAGAACCGACGATGTCAAGATTACTTTGGTTGATTCTTGCCCTCTTTATTACCGTGATGCTGGACCAATCAGAAGGCTGTAATTTTTCCTCTTGCTCTGAAAGAAATTGTGCTGTGTCTTCTTGGAGCTCGTGGGATTCTTGTAGCCAATCAGCTTGTGGTACTGGAGGAACACAACGGCGAACACGAAAAGTGACCCGAAGAGCTACATGCGGTGGGACCTGTTCGCATGACCTCTCCCAGACCCGGTCATGTAATACGGAATGTCCTCACGGCGTCAAAGCCACATTGATTTCTCGTTTTTTAAGTGATAAACCGAAGGGAGACAATTAATGGCGAAATTAGCAGTGGCGGGTGACAAAGGTGACAGCAGCTTTTGCTGAGAGATAAAACTGAATAAATGTCTATATATAATAAGGGGACTCAGCAAAGAAGGCTATTCCCAGCATGAAATTGATCTACTATTTAAAGCAATTGTTCTTTCTAAAATAACTTATGACCTTGCAGTAATATGGTTCAAGTGAAGCTGATCTAAATGCTATACAATGTTTCTTAAAGAGATGTTTTAAAAGACGTTATTAACCCATTGACTACTGGGCTTTTTCCAAAAAACGTCAATCTAACATCCCAGATGCCTATTTCTGGCCATTATCTCAACAGTTTAATGTCAAACTGTCTAAAACGTGGTTTAAAACACGGCAACTAACATCCCCTTCTACGTAGAAGCAACGAATTCAATATTTTTCTCGGGCATGCGCAGAAATCAAAATTTCAAAGTTTTTGGGTTTGAAAAAACCCATCTGACTTTAGGCTTTTCTTTTCCTTTTATTTTTTTTGCCGTTCTTGCTCTCCTTTTTCTCTCATTTTATTTTGTGGTTTTGTTGGCCTTTCAGTCGTCTTTGTTCACGTTGAAAAAGTTTTAACCTAAACGTTGGGAAAAGGGAATTTTTTTGACAAAGATGGTCAATGGTAGTGAAGGTCGCGTTTTTTGGTGATTTTGGAGGAAAAAATCCAAGTTGTTTTGTGTGTATCTCTGGTCCAATTTAACGTTTCGTGCTCGTTTAGGCATGCTTTGTTAGACATTTTCCAACTCTATCCGTTGATTATCAAAGACATCCCCTGGCGTAAAAAGTGATGACGTCACAAGTGGTACAAGTCTGTGGTCTCTTCTTGGCCGTTTATGGCCGCTTTAGTAGTCAATGTGTTAATACTTCTGAACTATTTTTAAAATATTCGTGAATTGTTAGAAAAATGTGATAGGAGACTCTTCAACAAAATTAGCACCGACAGTTGCCATCCTCTGTACTCAATGTTACCCAAAGTAAAGGAATCCTCAATCAGGCTTAGACCTAACAGTAGTTAACTACACAAAATAAACACTGAGCGTTTAAAAAATAGTTTTATTAATAGGCTATGTTGTAAATACAAATTAGCAATATCAGGATAAGTCGATATTTTTACCATTTTTACTTTTTATTTACCGTAAAAGCTCTATTTAGCCCCCCCCCCTCTATTAAGCTCCCCCTATCTAATAAGCCCCCCCTTTGAAGTCAGATTTTGTAATAAGCCCCCCTCTCTATTAAGCCCCCCCCCCCCCCCCCCTCCTTCCGTCAGGCTGATGTAGATGACTTTTCAGCAATATTTTCTGGCATTTCAGTCACTTTATATTGAAACGTGGTCTTTAATTTCCAGAACTATCGTCGAGTTAGGGTATAAATGACGTTTCCTTTGTAAGACGGTCATACATAACCCATTTCTTGTTCTGTTTTTGTTAGTGGTGTAATAGTAAAGTTTGAAAAAATAATGTGAATTTTCTTGAAAATTTATGATTTGAAATAAGCCCCCCCCCCCCTCTCCCCCCTCTCTATTAAGCCCCCCTTCTTGAGGCCTGAAATTAAATAAGCCCCCCGGGGGCTTAATAGAGCTTTAACGGTACTTGTAAAGCGTATTTAGACAACATTTTAATATTTTCTATTATCCATTGTAGCTTTTGATACGTAGTTTTATCAAATGAATAAAGACAATATCATTAGAGTGATTTCGTTTAGGTTTTCTTGTTAGCCTCGTGTATGAATGTTAGAAAGATAGTTAATAAAATTACAAGATTTGGCGAAGAAATGCCTTTTGCAAAATAGAGACAAGAAAATTACCCATAAATGTCCTTTATTTTATGCGTGCTGCGCCAACGATTAGCAAAAACTCTATGAACATGACTTCTCTTTATACACAATCTCGACCCCACAGCTCTTCTCTTTTGCGCATGACTGACTGTCAAGAAAGCCTAGAAGACATCACTCTCGTTCCCAGATCCTCCGTTTAAAAAAAACCGTGTACCTCTGGGAACGAGAATGAGAAGACATAAGATATATTTTCGTGCATATTGTAGCTTGTTTCAGGTAAGTTTATAAGAAAAAAAAAAAGATAAGAAAAAGTGTCTTTTGTTAAATTATTATTATTATTCATTATTTTTTTGCGGGGGGGGGGGGGGGGGGGGGGCTTCAGGGGAATTATTTTAGGGCTACTGACCTTGCCTCCCCGTATAAAACTTTGTTGGCAGAGGTCTCGATTCTTGGTGCTGACCAAAAGGATCGTGGCCTCTGGGGACGAGAATGGAACAAAGCAACAAAGCACACAAATGTCTATTTATAGCATTTTATTGTCACGTCACTATCCATAATCACTCTTGATACTTACATCAAATAAGTTATACGTGCTATTCCTTGAGTAAGCAAGGTAACAAATAAATAAGCACGTTTATGATAAAAAGAAAAACTATTTCAAACGAAAAAATGTTAAAAGCTTACACGTTTTTTCATAAAAATCACTTTTTGTCCAAGCTACACTACAGTGGCTCTCATTCGCAGTCGTTACGCAAGACATCACGCAACGCATACCGCAAGCGTTGCGTGACAGCCCAAATAACGGCTGGAAAGGAGATCATTTCAGGGTTTACTTTAAAAATCAGGGACCATACACGGCATGGAAGTCGCATGCAAATATATTAGATATTCATCTACCTAGCGTCAATTTCAAATTGTTTCCTATCCTAATCAACATCTACTGAGGCATGGTTAAAATCGATGAAATAAATGAACAGAAATTAAGAATGTAAAATTAATTAAAACACAACATCGATAAAACTGGGCTTGCTTTCCGACTTTAAACTAAAAGTTACAAACCAAAAAAGAAATGCTTGACTTTCTAAAACTAAATAAGAATACAGGCGTTTTCATTCAATATGCAAAGATTCTGCAATGTAGACAAGCTATCCTAGTTCAACAGCCACACTTGAAAACACACTACAATGTAGAACAGATCATTAAAACAAATAAACCTTAAATCCCTAAAAACGCCCGACGTAAAAACGAAACAAAAAAGATGTTAAAAGTAAAAAGTTCATGTAGTGGACTTTCTAGTCTTGCGCAGAGGGCTTATTCCGGGAGTTGTTCGGCGAGACACCGACGATGCCATCGGGTTTGTTCGGCGGGACGGCGACGCTGCCGAATATGCCGGAGTGCTGGTCGTAATCTTGTCGCTCGGGAATCGTATTGGAGGCGAGGCCGACTTGGTCCTGCGCATGGGCGAAGTGGAGTAGCTCGCATCCACGGAGTCTTCAAGTTTTTGTGACTCGCGTTCAAGGACCGAGGGCTCATATACTGTGTCACGTGCTACGGTGTGAAGAGAGTCTTCCAGTTTTCCTCGAAGGTCCCGGATTTCGTCTGACTTCTGCGCAGTACGTGTGAGGTAGGATTGCTTCTTTTGTAACTCCTTGGAGAGCTGATCTTTCAAAGTAGAAACCTGTAACAAAGAACAAAAACATTTTTATTCAGTTTTTAGGCCCATGTTGAACGTATTGATCGCTTGAGAGCCATGCATCGAGTATAGGTATTTAAATTAAAAATCAACATTTTCCGAGGGAGGGAGCTTCAAATAACTCGTTAGAAGCAACACACAAGTCTAAGAACATGTCAACAATCTTTGGAATCTTCAGTAGCTGTTGCATCGCCAAACTCCGACGTCAACTCTTTGGTAACTTTCGATAAACTTCGAAGTCTTCTGTAACTGTCGATATCTTCGAAGCATTCGGTAACTTGCCTGCGAGCAAAGAGAGCTTGCTCGCAGGCTATCGGCAGTATCGGTAACGAGTGATACACGAGTGCGAACTTACTTGTTCTTCCAGGCCCTTGACTCGCTGTTTATGTGCTCGTTCTCTTGCTACTTGAGTTTTCTCCAGTTGGTTCTGTGACAGTTTTGCTCGATCGCCCTCAAGTTCCACTTCTTGTCGATGTCGGCTTGTCATATCAACCAGTCTGTGAAAAAAACAACGAATGCAAAACGTTAGGATATTGAATCGGTTTTTAATTAAAACCTCTCTCGTTTGCGCAGGAATCGCAAAAGGTCATGGGTTCGAATTTTTTTGGGGGCCTTCTTTTCAATAGTCTCCTACGCAGCCGTTATTTGTGTCGTCACGCAACGCTTCTCCCCACTAAGTGAGGAGAAGCGTTGCGTGACGACACAAATAACGGCTGCGAAGTTGACTATCTTTTTTTAATATAACTGCGAAGATCTCATTCTCTTTCGTTAAAACATATCTGTGTATGATTGGCAAAATTTTCATGACGCCAGTTACATGAAATACGTAAACGAAGTTATAGCACTTACTTTTGTGCGTGACCATGCTCGGTTTCAGCTATTTGATGTTGCAGGGCTTGAAGCGTCCTCTGCAACTCCTGGTTGTCCTGTTCGTACGAAGTGCTTGATCGGTCCAACTTGTCACGCTCGTCACGCAATCTCGTGCTCACTTCTTCCGCCTCGAGTTTCTCACGCTCGATCTGTGAACGTCACGCAAGAGAAAAAATGCATCAGTAACTGTTCATTCAATCAGAGTTTCCCGCCAAATTTTCCTAAAAAGACTGATATAAAACGTACCTAGTTAGTGGGGATAATTTATATCTTGGTCCCTCTCACCTTATCAAGAGTGTTCCTCAGGGCCTTCTTGTCCTTCTCCAACCGCACATGCGCTCGTTCCAGTTCCCTCTTCTCCTGCTCGGCGTTTGACAGTCCTCGTTGGAAATTCGCGAGACGATCTTGCAGTTCGCGCTTCTCTTCCTGCAGTTTGCCAATTCTCGCCACAAGTTCTTCTTCGGCTTCTTTCTGTTGCTGCAGCATCTGCTGTAGCTGACGGATTTGACCCTCGAGTTCCATGCGGCGAACCTGTACAACAACAAAATACGGAAACGTTTAAACCACACTTCCTTGCATATCGTTAACACTTATCCAGGGAAATATCGTAAACACACACAGAGCCAATCATATACCTCAGCATCGGCTTGTTCGTTCTTCATCTGCTGCATGCGGTCTTGTTGTACATTGTTTCTGCTCTTAGCGTCCTGTTGAGCGGCTTTCAGAGCCTCCAGTCTTTCGGCCATGATCTTGCGGTCATGCTCACTGCTAGTAAGCGCGCGCTGCATTTGCTGCAGCCTCTCTTGCAGGGACTGAGAAGTAGCGTTGCTGTCATTCAAACTGAGTGACAGTTCGGTCACCTGCCAATCAAAACAAAGATGTGATTGGTTTAAATTGCGAGAACTCTCAGCATAGACTTCCAGGGGACAGGGTTGCGACTAAAAAAGCACTTTACATTAATTTTGAAAATAGAAGCGAGGCAATTTCGGGCATCAGCCGCAAACCATCGTGTTTTTCTTGAGCTCCTTAAACTCTTTTAGTATAAAAACAGTTTTAAAATGTAGAAGAACCATAAAACAAGTCTTCGTTGTTAATAGAAGAGTAGGTCTGAATAAGCAGAAGAGATCTAGAGGAGCTACGTCACGGATGGCGCATCTTGAAAAAATTGGCCAATTTTTTTTCAAGTTCGCCATTTGCAATCCGTCTTAATCTTGTCCATCCTTAACCGTCCTTGTTCCTGTTTGGTTTATTGTCACCTCTTTGGTATTTTTCTAACTTAGTAAACTATTATTTTGAGGCTTTCTTCAGTTTGAAGGTGATTTTGCACTTCGCAAAAATGACTTAAAATATCGTGACATAGCTCCTTTAACGGCAAACACTTGAAGTTACCTTCTCCTTGAAAGCTTGTTCTTCCTCTTCTGTCTTTGCCAGGGCAAGCGTGAGCCTGTCAACAGTCAGCTGAAGAGAAGTAGCACGTGACTCCAGCTCTTGCTGTGATCTCATCAACTGATCGATACGCTCTCGGAGAGCTTGCTTCTCAGCTTCGCTTTCAGCCGACTGCATCCGAAGTCTTTCGATGTCACCTGATGGGAAAAAAGGTCGTGAAGTACTGTTTATTGTGCTATACGAGGTGGCTTTTAACTTTTAAGTCTGAGGATGAAGCCCTAGTGTGTGACCATTCAAATGAAAGCTATGTGCTATACGAGGTGGCTTTTAACTTTTAAGTCTGAGGATGAAGCCCTAGTGTGTGACCATTCAAATGAAAGCTATGGAGTAGTACTTTCATGTGGTGCAGTTTGTTTTTGACAATTTTGCAAAATGAAATTCAAGATTTTTTCCTCCGTTTTGAACATGGCACTCTTGGGAGTGAAAGGGTTAAGAAGAACAATTCAACAGCAATTTACCTTCCAAGGACCTCTTCCTCAGCTCAACTTTGGTCAGCCTCGACTCAGCGTTCTCAATTTGCGCGCGCATGGCTTCCTTCTCCTGGTCGCTCTTTGACTCGCTTTGCTGCAGCTGAGCAACCTTGTCTCGCAACTGGCGGCGCTCGCCTTCAGCCTGCGCGAGACTGGAGTCTAGTACCGAGATCTTCTCGTTCAACCCTTTGCGCTCTCGCTCCAGGCGCCGGATTGTTTCTTCTTGAAGCATGAGTGCAGTCTGGGCACTACTTAGACGACCATCGGCACCGCGGCGACCTAGAAACGAAATCATAATAAGAGAAATGAGATAAAACAAAGAAAAATCCTGCTCGTTTTGTTAACTGCACCATAGACTGCAAGCAGGAACTATGACAAACGGGAACGGAAAAAAGACGCTCCAGTTTCTCTTGGAACTTTCGCTCCAAAGGAGTTAGTTAATGCTTTACTTATTTCATAATATTTTACTCAACTTCGCGCGAACCTACATGTATAAACGCTCTTTTTTCATAGTTTCCCGCGAAATTTAATCCCCGCTAGAGAAAATAAAAAGGCTCAAGGCTTTTTTAGAAGTCTATGGGATCAACGTTTTCAGTCACGGCACGCCACGTCACGCGGCAGTAACCTAGCAACGTACCTTCTTCAGCCTCTCCCAGTGCCTTCTGCAGCGCCTGTAACCGCTGATCAGCATGCGCCTTCTCCTCCTCCATTTCAGCGAGAGCCCGCTGTAAGTTACCCGCCTTTGCCGTGGACTCATCTCGCTCTCGTTCAGCTTCTTTCATGCTCTGAGCGAAGTCTCGCAAGGCAGAGCGCACGGTCTCAGGATCAATCTCGCCGGATAGCTCCATTGATTTGCTGGGAGAGAGCTTTCTGCCCGGAGACAAAGAGCGATCGCCTGAATCGACGGTTTCCTCCATGCCTTTCTCCGGTGAACGCGACCGACTTCTGCCGAACATACGACGACGGGGACTCGGGCTACGAGCACGCGTCGGAGAGGGAGTTCTGAAAGGAAAGAAAAATGGATGATTACGTAAAATTGATTGTATAAAGCTACAGTCTACAAAATCTGTTTGCCAGGATATCGTTTACTGCACAGTCACGTTCTATCCGCAAAATTAAAAGAGGTTATTCAGCGAAAAGTTGTATAATACGGATGGGTATTTTTACGAGTCAAATTTTGTTTTTTCGAGCCTTCCTTTAGGTGAGAAAAAATAAAACTGACAAGTAAAAATACCCAGCAGTATATTATACAACTTTCCGCTGAATAAACTGTTTATTATACGACACCATTTCTCTCCTAAAATCTAGGCTTTTAACAGTGTTTTCTGTAGCGCGCGCAAAACGTATGTCGTATAACAAAACTAATGTATTCTTGTTTGTACCTTCCACTCATTTCACCAGGAGGTTTAATACCAAGCGTCCTTCTCAGCGTGGAATGTAGACTGGCCAGTTTGAACTCCAAATCATTCTTGGATCCTTCCATGCGTGCTAACTGCGCTTCCAGCCCAGTGATGCGTCCTTCACACCCAGACAGCTTCAGTTTCAGATCGCTGTTGTCTTGGCTGGCATTATCCAGCACATTTTCCAGATTTTTCACCTTGTCATTGGCTTTCTGCTCGGCGCGATGCGATTCGTCCAGGGCGGCGGAGAAATCCTTTTCTTTGACGCGGTTGTCCTCTTCCATTTCAGCGAATTTCCGCGCCAGGTTTGGATTTCGCGTTTCGCGCCTTCCTTCTGGCCGTCAGACTCCACGAGTTTCTGTTTCATGTTGAAGTTATCCTGACGAAGCTCGTCTATGAGATGCTCGTCCTTGGCGAGTTGATCTTTGAGATCGGAGATTTCTTTCTTGCTCTTGAGGCATTCACCATCCAACATCTTGACCTAAAACAATGATCAGATTATAATTATTTCTCTCGCTACTGCACTCGCTCGTGGACACTGTGTTAGGCGTCTCTCGCATCTTACCAAGCATAAATAAATATCGGGATATCACACAATACACTACGAGCCCCTCTTTACCTTGGACCGTCGAGCGAGAAGAGAAATAAAACGAGAGGGGAAAATTGGCCGCGCGAAATCTGGGGGCGAGACTCGCATCTCTTCCCCAGATCTCACGCGGCCATTTTTTCCCTCTCACAGCGGATCTCTCACATAGTTACCTGGTTGTGAAGTTGTTGTAACTCTCGTCGAGCCTCCAACCGCGCCTTCTCAACCTCCCTTAAGCTCGCTCTCAGTTCTCCAGCTTCTTTCTGTAGCGCGGCCTTCGTCTCCTCGAGCGACGCTATCTTCTGGCTCGCTTCGTCTAGCGTCCTTCTCAGATTTGTCTTCTCCGCTTCACATTTCTTAACCTTTCCTCTCAGCTCGTTGGCCGTCTCTTGCACAGCTTGCTTCTCGCGTTCTTCATCTTTAAACTGCCTCTTGAGATCTGTGTTCTCCTTCCGAGCGACTTCGCGAGCCTCCTCGCCCTCTCGGATTTTCCGATGAGCGTCGATGAGTTCCCGACGCACGCCGTCACGTGCTTCTTCCACCATCTTGAGTTGAAGTTTAAGCTCGCTAACTTCACGCATGGTGTTTTCTTTGACTCGGAGCAAATCTTTGATTTGATTCTTCAATTCGGTAGACTCTGCTTGATAGCGGTTGCTACAACGTACAAAGAAAACAAAACAGAAATGAGTTATCAGACCCACGGCTTCCTCGTTAACCAATCAGATCAAAGCTTTCAAACATGTTTAGGAAACTAGAACGTGCTGATCACAGTCAGATTTATTGGCGACCTTAACGGACCATTACTACAAGGAGGCTGTTTTCACAAGCTGAGCTACAGTCGAGTCTTTCTATAACGGCTTAGGGCTAGGATTTTTCGTCCCGAACGTGCGCCGATCCATACGGTTTACTCTTATTGAAACCTCCCTACAACTAGCCTGCGAACGCATACGTCTGCGTTCGCAGGCTACCCCTGGCCAGTTAATTCTGCCCCAGAGTGGCCATTGTACAGAGATTCAAATGTATTTCACTGTGTAAGTGCTTCACTTACTTGACATCTTCAAGTTTGCTTCGTGTGTTCCGTAACTCATTCTGTGTCTGAGCTATAGCGCCCTAAAAAAAAAAACAATGGAGCAAGTGAGTGAATTATTTTACATGGCAGACGCTTACTGACTATAACAGTCTTCTGAACTTCTCACCATCAATTTTCTTTAATAGCTATAGGGTTCAAATAGACGATGTTTTGATATGATTATTCTGTAATCTGAAAAGTTCGTTTTGTGCTAAAGCCTGTTCACACTTACGACATAAGCATAAGCGCAAGCAACATACGCAGACGCAGTAACGTATTGATCATTAGTGCCTTTTGTTAGAACAAATGCTGCTAATGAACAACACGTTACTGCATCTGCGTATGTTGCTTGCGCTTATGCTTATGTCGTAAGTGTGAACCAGGCTTAACCCTCACGGAAGCAAAACAAAAAGAATCATGTTGCAAACACTGCATTGACAACATTCACAATCAAGAATGCAATTGATTGTGGATTCCGCCTAAGACAAGGAACGAAGACAGTACAATGGTCAGACAGCCAGACCAACAGTCAGACAGACCGACAGTCAGACTGAGACAGTCTGATAGACAGTACCCAGACACACAGACAGACCAACAGACCGTCAGACATCATTCTCGTCCCCAGAGGCCACGATCCTTTTGGTCAGCACCAAAAATCGAGACCTCTGGCCGGTCCCAATTTGTTGAGCATGCTCAGAGTACTCGTTCTGTATTCTCAGCCAATCAGATTTGTCAGATTTGATGGTTAGTCCGAGATTCGCGGACTTCCGGTTTTGGAACCGGCCAGAGGTCTAGATTCTTGGTGCTGACCAAAAGGATCGTGGCCTCTGGGGACGAGAATGGACAGAGATCACCTCAGTAGCTCGGACACACATACAGTACCTTGTCCTGCTCGGCACGGCTGAACGCTTCACGCTTGACTCTGTCGATTTCCACGTGCGCGTTTTCCAAGTCATTCTGCGTCTTGTTGAATTTCTCCAGCATACTTCCCTTCTCATTGGCTGCTGCGTGAAGCACTTCTTGTTTGTCATTCTCAGCCATGAGCAGATGATCGTCACGCTCCTTCTGAACCAAGGCCACCTCGTTCACAAGTATCGCTTTCTCGCGCTCCAGTCTAAAACAAAAACGTCACACAATTAGTCACGCAATTAGTCACGCAATTTGACAAAAATTCGAAAATAAAAGAAACCAATAAAGTTCTAACGAAACTCATTCAACTAAAATTTGATATAGTTTTGACGTGAAAAGGTTCAGGAAAGAGGCATATACATGCAGTGGAACCCCGATTTCTCGAACCTCCAAGGGAAACGAAAATTGGTTCGAGAAAACGGGAGTTCGAAATATCGGGGGTAAAAATTATAGTGAAGCAAATCCAAGGGAAACGACTTTTGGTTCGAGTTATCGGAGTTTTTAAGAAGTCGAGGTTTCGAGAAATCGGGATTCAACACTGTACATGTAAAAATAGTAAATCACAAAAAGAAACACAGATTTGAAACCCACCTTTGTCCCAATTGTTCCTTTTCATTCTTGTGCTGTGAAATGGCTTCCTCCTTCTCCTGATTGGCTTGTATCATGGCGCTCTCTTTCTCTCGCTTCAGTTTCCCCGCTTCCTCCTCGTGCTTCTGTTCCATTCTCTTCAGCGCAACCTCGCCATCACGCTGAGTCTGCCCCAGTCTCTGCTCGACCAACTCTTTGTCCTTCAGTAACTTGGCCTCTTCGATTTCCTTTTCCTTGCGCACGCGCTGTAAGTCGACAGTCAAAGCTTCCTTGGATAGCAGGAGCTCTTGGTTCTCGGATTCAAGCGCTTCTTTGCGTGCCTCCAACTTGGTGGCGGTTTGTTGAAGGTCGTACAAGGCCGTTTCTAATGACTCCTTCTCGCTCTTCAAACTTGCGATGTTCTCGGCTAAACCGCGATTCTCTCGTTCACCCGAGTTCACCTGCACAACCAGACTAGATTTCTCTCGCGTCAATTCTTCTTTCTCTTTGGCCAAACGCACCACGTTGGAGCTCTGCCTTTCCACATCGCGGCGAGTGGACATAAGCTCGTCATAGATCGAATCCCTTTCTCTGGTAACCTGGTTGAGGGCTTCGTTGAATTCAGCTTTCTCTCGGTTTGAAGCTATCACCTCAGACTCAAGTTTTTCTCGGCTGGCTTCGTGAATGCTGAGATTATGATCAAGTGTTGACTTCTCCGTGTCCAGATCCACCTTTGATAGATAAAAAGAGCAAGATATTTTACATATACTCAAGGACTTTCCAAGTGAAGTTCTAGCTCAGAGCAAAGGGAATAATTCAGTGCATTCACAGGAGAGTGTAATGGAGGTGTGGAATTTCTAATTTACCGCTAATTTACTTGTCTCCCTCGCAGCCGGTATTTGGGTCATCACGCAACGCTTCATGTCACCAACAGCGTTGCGTGACGACCCAAATAACGGTTTAATTTTCGCGTGGGTTTTTAAAAGGTTCGTGAAATTTAGAGCGGTAGACTAGTAATCGCTGAATTGCTTTTGTTTTGCTTGGTTTACGCTCTGTGATTGGTTTAAAAAGCTTTCGCCACCTGCACAACCAATGAATCAGATGCAAACCAAAACCAATCGTGACTTGGTCACACGCGTTTTCCCGCGCTTGGCGCCGGTTACGTGTATTTGCTTCAAGTTCTCATTGGTTCAATCATTGCGTTGTTTGAGTTTGCTGTGATTGGCCATTGTAATTGCTTTGGTTTTGGTTTTATGACACTCAATAGCGGTTATTACAGACGGTCAGCGGTTTGATATGCAAACGAAGCGAAAGGGTCAATCTGGTATTGTTAGCGGTTTGATATGCAAACGAAGCGAAAGGGTCAATCTGGCATTGTATTGGCCCATTAGCCTCATTTGTCGGCTCGAATTACCAGCCGCTGTTCAGGAAAATGAGCCAGAACGAAGACCGGGCTCGAGAGAGCAGCGGAAATCGAGCCTAACTCGTTTGCATATTTTTTTAAAAACAAAATAATATTTGACTGCGGGCTCAACTGTAATAACAGCTATTGAAAATCTAATAGTAAAAGGCTATTTTTTTTTGGACTGGGCACTTTGTACTTTAATTCTCCTGTTAACTTTTGTATGTGACTCATGGAATATCGCGAAAATTTTACCGCGAAAATAAAGAATAAGCAACAACTAGCCACATACCTTTTCCTGCTCAACGCGGATCAGCTCCTGTCTGATGCTGTTTTTCTCGTGTTCCAGATCTCTCTTATCCTGACTCAAGTTCGACTTGTCGGAATCCATCTGCTTAATAATCTTATTCAGCTCAATCTTGTCCTGACCAAGTCCCTCGTTCAGTGACTGCAACTTCACGAGAGCGTCACGCAGTGCGATCTCCTCTGACTTCATCTTGTTGATCTCCAACTCGAGCTCGGCCTTTTGAAGTTCAGACTTCGACAGGGTCTCACTGACATGGGCTTTCTCCTGATCCAACACCTCCTTATCCAACATAGCGCGTGACAGCTGTTCCTTGAGAGTCACGATATCCTCCTTGAGCGACGACTGCTTGTTTTCAAGTTGTTCAATAACTTGCGTGGTACGTTGTACTTCTTTACCTAATCGCTCCTTATCGCGGTCTAAATCTTCCTTGTCATCCTCCAAGTTATCCCGCTGTCGTTGTAGCTCGCTGTTCGCCGCTTGCAGCTTCTCAATCTCTGTTGTCATGCTTTCTAACTGCTCATTCATAGAATGGCGCAGGTTTTCTAGGTTTTGTTTTTCTGTGCTTAGAACATCAGAGTGTGTCTTGAAGCGTTCACGGTCCTGACTGGCCTCGGAGACTTTTTGACGACTGGAAAGATTCAAAGAAAAAATAAATGTTATTTACACAAAAGAAATACAAACCAAGAACCCAATGAAAAACTGAAAAAAAAAACTTTGAGAACCCAAAAGCGATAGAAGTTTCGTTTGTCTCCAACCATAACAGGGAGATTCAAATACAGTCTAACCTCCTGTAAGCGGACACCCTCGGGAACAGAAAAATGTCCGCTTAAGGGAGCCGGGTGTACGCTTATGGGAGGTTAAAAATGTAGTGCTTGTATGTAGCTGGGAACATGACTACATAAGTGTCCGCTGACGAGAGGTGTCCGCCTACGGGAGGTGTCCGTTATCTGAGGTTCGACTGTACACTATAATTGTATTCCATAAAAACGCTGCAAGAGAAATCTTTTGAAAGGTTTGTGATAAGTTTCGACATCTTTTTGAAATGTTTTTGTTGGTTTTCCAAACTTCTCAGCCAATCAAAGAGCCAAGAACCGCACGTGCAATTTATCGGCACGTGATTAGTTACTTTCAATTGACTTCTCCGTCTTCAAAACTAAACTTGGTTCCTGATTGGCCAAGAAATAGAAAGCCAACATAAAGACGTTTACTTAACAACACTTCCAAGCAGCGACGATAAAACGTGTGATAATAAAAATAAATAAAACATGTATTTCTCTTTCTTCTTACGTGGAGTCGAGTTCATCTCGTGCACTAGCGAGAGCCTTTTCCAGCCTTCGTTTTTCATTATCAGTATCATCAAGTTGTTTCTTGGTTCTCTTCTCAGAATCACGCGCTGCTTCCACCTTGCTCTTCATTTCCTTCATTTGTTAAAAAAAAATATGCCCAATAAATTCACAATTTCAACATATTCCAAGAGCATAACCACCAAACACACCCACAGCTACAATAGATCTGTTTTCAATTGAGTATCGAAAGTAATCCTGAATTGCTTTGGTTTTGGTTTACTACGCTCTGTGATTGGTTAAAAAAACACTTCCGCCACCTACATGTACTCAACCAATCAGCTGCAAAACCAAAAGCTACTTGGTCACACACGTTTTCCCACGCTTGGCACCAGGTACATGTACACTGTACGTACGTGTATTTGCTTTGAGTTCTCATTGGTTCGTTGTATTGATTGGGTTTGTTTCAAGTGATGGGCGATTGTGTTTGCTTTGGTTTTGGTTTTACGACACTCAATTGAAAACCGTTCTAAAAACACATCACACTATGACTATCAACAGTAATGACAGTCTCTACTAACCATCACTTGAATATTCTTCTTTTGAATGGCAGAATGGACTTGAGCAATAGCATTGTCTGAGACAGCAGGTGACCTGGAACGAGTGGGTGATGAAGAACGCAAACGGGCAGCACGTGATGGTGAGATGGGCCTCTTACTCAAGAAATCGTCTTCAACCCCTCTAACATGCCTGCATCCACAACCTCAATTTCAGGTCCCCCGGGTGAACCCAAGATTTTAGAAGTGTTGTCAGCATCAGTCCTCACAGCGAAGGTGATTTCGCGAAGAGTGCTCTGCAGGATTTCAGCTTCTTCTCGCATGGCAGCGATGCTAGCCTCACTCTGGGTCTCCCATTCCTCGGACTGTCTGGCAAAACCGTTTTCCTAAGGAAAAAAACCCAATAGATATACATGAAGTCAAAATTGCCGACAACAGTGGTGAGATCTAATAAAAACTGCACGGCATGTATAATCGAAAACCCTGCTACATGTATCTCAAACTCAAACCCATTCCCCTTGTTTTTCAGTCATTTACTATCAGCTATCTCGAACTGTTTTTCATTCCCCTTGAGAGTTCAAGATAGCAGGAGTCTACTGTAGTCGAATCAAGTAATACCAGCGAGATTTCTAAAATGTCTGCAGCTTGAATTAAATTTCAATACGACTGAAATGCAACATACATGTATGTACATGAATAAATTGGGCCTGTCTAGTGTGATCGTCGGTCAGAGAAATCTAAGTTTAATTTCCAAGCAAGGAAACAAAATACTCACTAAGCCATTGATCTTCTTCCTTAAAGTTGTATTGGTTTGCTCATTCTCCTTGATCTGGCCGTCAAGTTTTTCCTTTGCATTTGTCAAATCTTTCACCCTTTTAAATAAATAAAACAAGTTAACTAAACACAGTATTATTAATAGAATTTATAGAATAGAGCGTTTTCACGTGACGTCATCAAAATTCTAAATTCAAAACTATTGATCATACAAAGCTGTTCTTTTAGTATATTCTAGACATCAGTGTCGCTAATTACTGGGAAACATTTTGTGCCAGCAGAGTGCTTCATTTTGGAGATAAAGCGTTTTGAAATTTGAGATGGCCTGGCTCAATGTGACCTGAAATGTTACAGAAACCAATATTTTCGCACTTTTTAAATACTTTTCCGATATGCTAATAAGTTAAAAATGACAACTAAAGCATTCCGAACTAAAACTCATGACTTTGGAAGCAAAATCTTTTTTTCTTCTCGCTGACATTTTTGGCCGCCATATTGGTGTTCCAAACTGGTACACCAATATGGCGGACCCATACTAAGCTCTGTAATTTTCCGAATATTGTTTTCCCGATAACTTCGTTGCAATGAACACTGCCAAGTTAAAATTTGGGGAATATATTAAATATATTTCCACCTACTCTACAATCTCTGAGTTTGTTGATGTTTTTGATGCACGCAAAACGATCTTGTTATTTTGGTGAAAGCGCTCTATTGAAATTCTTTGGGACAGACCCAACAACCCAATTGTATAGGTGTGATAGATCAGTGTCTTGTCACACATGCTCATTTTATGACTTTTATCCACTGTGAGACATCTAAGCTTCATTTACACCACTCACTTGATGATCCAAAAAGAAGGGACTATTCAGTGCAGCATACACAAAGTGACTACAATCTGATACTACATGTATAAACACTTTGTAGAATGTGAAATTTTACTCACTTGACCATTAGATCAGTTCTTTCATTATCATATTTGTTCTGAAGCTCAATAAATTCCTGTACTTTCTCGCGCAGTTGCTCTTCAGCCTAAGGATTAAAAAAGAAATGCAAAAACTCATAAGCAACAGAGCACAATAAGCCAAGTGGCATACATGTAGCTTCAAGAGGTGGTTTTCACTATTGATTCTGTGGATGGAATCCTACAGATAAATGCTATTCTAAAGATGGTGATTTTATACAGTAGTGCTTTGCTTTAATGCTGTCCAAGCTGGTACTAACGTTTGTGTCTGTGGATGAAACCCTAGTCTGTAACCATTCAAATGCGAGCTATTTACAGTTGTAGCAGTTTGTTATTCTTCATTGTAAGGTTTTCATCAATTTTTTTCAAATTTGTACTCTGGTTCTCTTGGGAGTTAGAAGGCCAATGGAATCTAAAAATAGCCTCCTTGTGAACTGACTTAATCACCTTTTGACGCCGAGCCCTCTCCTCCTCCAGTGCAGACTGGGTATTTGCATCCATTCCCCGCAGATTTTTATCCAAGTCCATGCAAGCTCCTTGCACCACACGAACAGACTTGGTAACATCCGCACGTACGCTGGACAGATCCCTGAGGAAATGAAATACAACTATTGTTTTGCGAGAATTTTCTCTGCCCGATTTAATTGATTTTTTTATCATTCTTTATTTATGTCATTGAATTTCCATTGAATGTAGAGATTTCCAGGATTTTCCACGACCTGGCAAAAAAAATCAGTCATTTTCCACAACTTTCCAGTCCTGGAAAATGCCAGAACTTAAATAAAAATGACTTTCCAGGATTTCAAGGACCAGTACAAACCCTGTTTAATTTTTGTTGTGACATTTCATTAACTTGGGCAAACCTTTGTGTAGCAGATTTCATCTCATTAAACTGACGTCTGAAGTTGTTCATCGTCTTCCACATGTCCATCAAACGCACATGCTCGTTAGCAAAGTAAGCCTGTTCTTCTTCGTCACGAGCCTCAAGCTCCTCCCTTGCTTTGTTCCAATCAGATGTCAGTTTCTGGATATCAAGCGTAAGCTGTTGATTGGCCGAGGTTGCTTGTTCCAGTTGTTCTCGGAGCATGTTGTTGACGTGTTGAAGACTGGCACCCCTATAGAAGTTGTGATGCAAATATACACTGTATTACTAAGGAACAAGATGATGTCTACAAACTCAACTTTACAAACAGAGGCACACGATGTGCACATGAGTTAGGCCTGTCTTTCCAATAAACTCTATTACCATCAATTTCACTGCTATGCGACCTTTGAAATCAAAACTCCTCTGAGCGGTTTGCAAAATATTTCCGTCAATCATACATTGTCATACCATGAGTAAACACCTTTCATATAAGGTAGAGTATAACATGTATGATTGACGGAAAACTTTTGCAAACCGCTCAGAGAAGTTTTGATTTACATGTACAGTGCGATGCGCCTTTAGTTAGCACCTTCACAGAAATGTGCAACTAAAAGATTTCTTGATATTCAATAATTTATGTGAATTTTCATTCACTGAAAAATACAGTAAGTGTACAATGTACATGTATTTAGTATCTGTGTAAACATTGTCATCAGCTTACTGCAGTGATACAAATTTAATGATTAAAAGCAACAATTGAAAACTAAAGGGAAAACAAATTCCCCAAACTGATATAAGAAATGTATGGAAACGGCACTAAAAGGAGAATTCAATAATTATTATTGATTTCCCAAATACATTGAATCTTACCTCTGTTGTTCCTCCTCTAACCGGATCAGCGAGTTTTCCAAGTCGCTGGAATGTTCGTCTTCGGAATCTTTTAGCTTAGCGTCCTGTTCTTTCAATGTTTCTGTTGCGCTCTGAAGCTACGGAAAAAAATTTACAATGCAAGGCTGTGCTCTAAGAAAAATTGTAGGGAGCCCTTCGGGCTCCCAACCTTATAAGCTAGGGTGCCCGGCAGTCAAGGTTGGTGGCCCAAAAGGAAACAAATAATTAATTAATTAATAATTGACTGATTAATTAATTAAAATAAATTAGCCCGCAAACAAAATTTTTTTCGGGCTCCCTCCTTATAAACAGGTCCGGATAGACCTTCAGTTTGGTTCTTTGCAATACTTTGTCATAGTAGTATACCAAATAAAGTTTTTTTAGTTATAAACTGATTGATATACATAGAAAAACGCTGTCTTTTTTTCCTTCTATCCTTTGGATAATTTATTCTTTAATTAAACTTTTCATGTATACTACATGAAGTATAAGAATTGAGAAGACTTTTCGTGGACACTACATGAAGTGTAAAGCACGTGTAGATTGTACGTATCGAAAACGATCGGACTCAACGATATTTTGACTTCACAGATGGATTTAAACATTCTGAATTGAGCCATTTTGCCTTGTAAACTTCAATACAACACAAGAAAACAAAGAGAGAAAGGAAATTTATTGTGTGACTGTTTTCATAGCTAAGTTGAAACTGAAAAAAGAGGTTGCCTGGCCGGGCGACACTGTAAGTTTTTCTTGTCGCCCGAAGGAAAATGTTAGTCGCCTCAGGTGACCGGGCGCCGTTAGAGCACAGCCTTGCAATGTATAACTCACATTTGGATATAATTATTTTTGTACCAGCAGAGGCACTGAGGCAGAGACGCAGGGATCGGAGGCACTGTGATTTATCACTAGGGCACTGACCAGGACTCAAATCTGGACTGTTGTAGCCTTGCAAAACAAGATTACCATAGTTGGCACAAAATGTTCCCAACTTACCTTTTTCTTAGCAGTCTCTTCTGAGCTTTTCGACTCATTTACAGATGTCTCCAGCTCGCCGCACTTGCGTTTATACTGTAACACCTTCTGCTGTAACTTCTGAATCAACTGAGCCTGCCTCTGCTGTCCGTCCTGATAGGCTTGAAGCTTACGCTTGTAGTTAGAGTGTTCTTCCTCAAGCTTGCTCTTGAGATAAGAGACTTGCTGGACAAGGTTGCTGTCCGACATGGATGGGTCGCCAGCCGCAAGACTGCTGTAACCTGCACTTCCTGGACTGGTTCCTCCTTTGATGTAATGCTCAAACTGAAGAGAAAAAGACAGAAGTAAACTATGTGATCAACAGGGTTTGACAATAGTTTAGAAGCCAGAAACCATGGCGATAGTCTTCTAAAGTGCATGTACAGCTAGAAACCATGACGATACTCTTCTAAAGTGCATGATTGTACAGCTAGAAACCATGACGATACTCTTCTAAAGTGCATGATTGTACAGCTAGAAACCATGACGATAGTCTTCTAAAGTGCATGTACATGTAGACTCAATGTGGTAAATAAATAACCAATGTACACTGTAAATAAAAGTCAGCTTGTGACTGCTTTGGTCTGGAGGCTAGTACAAAAAAAAATTGAGAAGGATGATTTTAATCTAACAACTTTATATTATTACTTTTGGTAACAATGAGAGCTAATTATAAACAAGTCATTATTTTTTTTCTTTCCTTTTATGCTGGCATCCAGGGATTTGTCAATAATTTATTTGAAGTTGTCAGAGAGATCCAAAGTATAGCTGACTACAATCCGAGGAATTTTTCCTAAGCAGCTAGTTGATTAAAAATCAAGAGAAGCATGGACAGCTACTAAGTCCTAGAGGTGCCAGACCTCGAGAATGAGAATGGAGATGCCTTATAATGAAAACAAGTCATATCACAGGCAGTTGAATCTCAAATTTAATTTACTACAGCCGCCTTAATTCAATTTGTATGTTAATTACTTCAATAACATAAAACATTTAATTACTGTATTATGTTTTTTCTTCGCCTTGTAACTCAAACGTATAACACTCAAATATTGGCTAAAAATGTGGAAAATAATTTCATTTTGTAAAATCGACACTTTCATGTACAAAAAGCAGATGAATTACTTTACAGCTCAAAACAATATCACGTTAAAATGGTACATTTTAAATTAATATTCCCTCTACATGTGGATTCTCATTTTATTATATTTTTAATCCTTTGAATCCTAGTCTAGCCATTTATACCACACTAGATTTTTGGTACATGTACTGTACAATCTATGGCTTGGAGAACATCCATTTTACCTGTGCTCGGACTTCAGGGTGTGTATATTGGCTGAACACAGGTAAAATAGACAAGAGGACCAAAGCCATACTAAACGTTTGGATTAGTATGAGCCAATGATGTTGACGATACATTACTTGTATCTTTTCTCATCTACACCTGCCTACTCGATATCAACTGCATGCATATGTTTGGGGGGTGGCTTCAGAATTCATAAATTTTACAAATTAAACTTCATCTAACCTCATTAACAACTAAGTTAACCACATTACCAATCGGCTTAGAATATACTTCATACATATTGATAGCCAAGCAAATTGCTTTTTCACCAAAGCAGATATTACATGTAGCAAAAACAACCACAATGACAAGGGATAAATATGAACACAAGAGCAACAACTTGTGCATTCTTTTTCATAAAAATATATTCTTCTTCGATTATATTAAAGTTTTGACACTAAAAAAATGTTGTCGAGAGTTCCCTTCAAAACAACATATGGGCATCTTTAAACTTTTCAAGCATAACTTGGGTTTACTAATCACCCTGGTAAGTGCTTCTTAATGCTCGAAATGGATTAATTGAGCTGTAGATTTCAGTGTTGATTTTGCAACTATGACAAGTGCAGTGACAGAAATGTTTCAGCTAACCATACATGTACATCTCTTAAATTTGTTAAGAGGACAATCAGCCTTATCTTGTTTTCCTTATCAAGGCGTTTCTCGCCATAACACGACTTGTAGCTGAGTTTTTACTCAAATTAATACAAAACAAATTGACTAAACGCAATTAACACTAAGACAAAATTATATTTACTTCCCTGTCAACTTTCAACAAAGAAAAGGGACGTAAACAAACTAAAATATTCAAAACGTTAGCGTCCTTTATATATTAAAACTTGAAAGTTCTAAAAATTTAAAGGGCAATCGCAGAGGAGGTCGAAAATCTACATGTATGTACTAAAAAAGCTACCTGACACTTTCCATAGAGTATGGTGCTTTGAATTGACTTATCAAATTTCAAAAACTGAACGAAACAATCAACTTTTGCTTGACTTGAACGACCAAACCCTTTGCAAACACTACTTCTTCGAGGGGAGAAGTTAGTTTTAAACGCTTTATCTTACAGTAACTATCTCGGGTGAAATAAAAGGAGGTTTGAACTCTTTTGCATAAACCACAAGGGACTTTAGGAAAAGGACAAATTGAAATTGACACTCACCAGGCGATTTTGAGCTTTGTGCTAAGCTTATTACAACTCGGTAAAAACAACGAAAATGTCACAATTAGCAGCTTTTCTTACCTTGTCGCTAACTGCCATGTATTTGGAGCCAATTTCATCTCGTTCTGCTCTCGTTGCAGCGAGTAGATCTTCCAAGCGGCTCACTTCAGATTGTAGCATTCGCGACTCATCTCCGAAGCCCGGAGACGCCATCTTGGAATCAATTGGCGAGATGGATTTTGTCACAATGTCGCGTATTTTTGTTGGAACTGTTGGACTTTTAGCTCCGGGATCTCCGTTCAAATGCTGGTCTTCTAACCTCTGTGGGAAAAAAGCCAGAGTTATTAGGAATTCTGGTCAAAATCACACCGTTGTGATAACGGCTAACCAGTTTGAACTTGGCAGTCGCGCGGGTTCGAATGATCGCATGTTCGAACACAAAAGCTATTCTAGCAGAAAACCTCGCTATATTTTCAACTTACCTTAATAACAGAGCTCAAGCCTGGCTCAGGCGAGCCCCCTAAAATCGAACTTCTTCCTTCGTAATAACTCATACTCGCATAATAGAATAACTCTTGGTTCAAAGGAGCAAATTAGTCGCGAAGACCACTGTCCGAAATTTCGCGCTTCGATGCGTTAGTGTTCGCGATACTTCAGTTACAAGTGGAACCTGCAGCGTCAGCCACAACTACTCCGCTACAAGATGGAAAACCGCAGAGCTCCAACGGAAAGCAAAACTGAAGCCAGCTAATCTGTCAAATTCTCGCTCGAAAACCTTCTTTCTCACTGGCCGCGGCCAACGTAAACTATTTCGCCGCAAAAGGTCGCCTGGTTCTAGTCCTTTGAAACCGACGCCACGCTCTCGGTCAGTGGCAGTTGCTATGGAAACACAATGCTGAAGCGGGACGGGTTGATTGTTTCCCGCCACCTTCTCAAAGAAATTCCGCGAAGTGTCAATATTGCAGAAACGCCATTGTACGCAAAATTACCCCGCAGAGCTGTGTTTTGTACAAGGAACAAAAGTGAAATCGAGGGATCTGAAAACATCACACAACGGTATGATGCATAAATCCATGATTTCGCGGAAAAAATGTCGGCAAAAGTCGAAAAAGTCGCGAGTGATTACATATTCGAAGGTAGACTGATTGGGTGTAAGCTTGTCAACACTAATTTGAAAGACGCCGCATTCCAGAATCTCCAAAACGAGTAATTAATGTCAAAATATGTGCACAAACTACAAAACACCAACATGAAATTGCTACAACTTGCGAAGATTCCGGACAAAAATTGCCTGGAATTTCAAGAAAAAATGGTACTGTACAATATCTTGCACAAGATTAAAACCCCTTCAAACCTGTTCAAATTTGTTCTGCATTACTGCAATCAATAACTAATGAAATTTAGTTGTTAATTCACGGGAGTAATTAATAAATTAATTGAGATACGACCCATTACATTGTGTCTTTTCAAACAAGTAATTAAAGACCGCAAATTGCTTGAAGGTAAATTATACCGCGTCCTTTCTTCGTAGGTAATCACTGAAGTTCAAAAGCGACGGAATGTTATTCCATCGGCCCATAGAATGTTACAAGGAAAAAAAAAATGCCATATCCGGAAAACCATTCAAACGTCGAGAAACCATTGCAGTGCAGCTGTGATAAACAATGGAATTTGTAAACATCACGTACAATGCGAAATTCAAATTTTTCAGTCGCACTTTTTAGCCTTCCGGGTCTAAAATCTAACCTAGATCTAGGGTGTCAAAAAAGAGTAACCTAGTCGTTTATCGAATGATGCTCAAGGCGTTTTTTTCCCCAATGTCCAGCTGCGGAAGTAAGAATTTCTGAGAACGAATCAATCAACATCGCTGAATATCTTACAATCGGGGCTCACGCCAAAGTCGGCAAGCTACGGACCCCCGCTTTCCAAATAGCCGCTATATAGTAAGCAAAGTGATTGTTTGAGACTCAGAGAATAAAAATCAAAAATTGAAGAATTAAACTGGCGTGTAGGAAAAGAAATCAAGCACTGTTCAGTATATGTGTTGTTCAGTCGTTGCAAAGTTTAAACACATTAAAACAGGCGATTGAAATTAACATAATCTCTTCAATTATAATTTCCTTACCCGTCAACTTGTAAGACTTGGCCGACACCCAATGGATGAAACGATCTCGAAAAAAAAAATCACGGCGAAAAGAAATCGAAAACACCTCTTTCCCTGCCCTCTGTTGAGGCTACTGACCAAAACTCCTCCAAAACAAAAGTACAAATCACTTTTGGCATGATTTAATCTACAAGAAACGCGACTCGGCATGTATTTCTATGACGACGGCTCAATTCTTATTCAACTTTGATTAAATCCTGTCAGATTTAACACCGTGAGCATACACAAACGAAACTTTTGTTTGTCCGGGATAAAGAAAGGAAGCTTAGCATAAATTAAAGTCGGCTATGTGCTGCATAAGCTATTGAGCCCGTTTGGCAAGATAAGCTGAGCTAGTGACAGTCAGTATAATATAATTTGTAGCCTTTTGATTGAATCTCCGGTATAGTATGATAGTTTAATTATGTTCTCCCTTCGTGATCGGAAATTTTTGAGGTGCGGAAGTGTGAGTAAATGGAATTTTGCACAGTTCCCTACTGATCACTAATTTTATACTTCCATGAGCAAAGTGGGAATTGAAAAACTCACAGTAAGAAACTAGCTTTGCAGACGAGAGTGCTTCCAGAGGTATAGTTATAGACCTCTGGCTGCTTCTCGATGATTTCTTAGAGCAACGAGTGACAAAGACGCCTCCAGCTGATTGAAATACATGTATCACCCCTTAAATTTTGTCTTCTTGTATAAAAATATTTACAATCAAATTATACCAATTCCGCTCTTACTGTCATCAATTCAAGTATAGGCAATGCACAAATCCGGAACAATTCAATCTCGATGTTAATATAGATCGATGATTGCCTGACAATGCAATTCGCCACAAATATAAATCCAAACGCGCTATTATAGGTCGAGAAAGATAAAATAAAAAGCAAAATTTTCCTTTGAAAATTTCACATGGGCCATTTATTATATTGATTTCGAATTGGACGGACTAAAAACTACTGATATCTCTTGTGGAAAGAGAAACTTAAAATTATCAGAATTCCTATACAGTGACTCAGCATAATCATTGAACCGGCCTTGACGCAATGTGACTACGCAATATTATAACTTCTAGTTTTTTTCCTTTTTGTTTATCAGGTCAATATTTTCTCCCACGACTGAAAACTTCCCATCACCAGGTTGCCTAAAGTTTCTTTTATAGTGTAACCGCGTTTATTGTAAGAAAAAATAAACATTACTAATTAACAGGAACCGCAACCATAACCCTTGTTGTCTTGTTTTGTCTTGTGTTGTCGAGCAGAACCGAAACTTATCAACCCTCCAGCAGACTCAGTAATTGGAGTTAATTTTCTTCGACCTCTATCCTTCGTGGGGTATAAAGTTAAGAAGTATTATTTCTTAAAACACAGTTGCAATTTTGCAATTTGTAATAACTTGTACTTTATAGCTTGTTTCATGCTGGTACGAAATTAATAAATGTCAACTTGAGACAGAAAACGACCACACGGCTTGAGAATCCGCCATGTTGGAAGTTTTTTCTTTCTTCAAACCGAGCTCAGAATATCAATTCTCCTAAATGATTTCTATTCATTTCTCTTAATATTAGCTACGAGAATTTGGTGATACACCAAGACAAAACCTATAGTTTCATATCGATGATTTGTCTGAACTTCTAGATGCTGGCAATTATTCAGTGTATAAAGATAAATTAAATCTTGATCGCTCCACTGAACTTCAGTAAAATACAGATTCAAGGAGAACGTTTGTTGGTCTCACAGTTGTAAAGCTGTAATTCGGAGAACTGCAGTGCAGATCATATATTATATAACTGATCTACATAATTTACAAAAGGACAAATCAACAGGAGAGTACCGCATGCCACACCAGAGGTCCTCGCATACATGTATAGAACAACTTTAAGTACAGTCTCAAAGAAAAGAAACTTGCATGAATTCGTCCGTCATACAGTGAATTTCATTATATAACTGTAGAGGGCAAATTTCATGTTATTCACGATGTGATATACCAGGTGTTTTCGTTTGCAAACTGAATTAGCGATGAAGGTAAAATTGATAGGACCAGGTTTTTTATTTTTATTTTTCATTCGACGGTGTATCCGTAAACTATTTCTATTTTAATACGTATACCTGTTTAGTTTGGCCAATGAAAGAATATTGTAGACTAAGCAAACGTTTATCGCACAAAATACATAGCTTTAAAAGCTTTAACTTCTTGAACAGTCAGTAGTTTTCATCTGTTCGTGCATAAATTTAATAGGTGCAACGCAAGAACCGCGTTTTTTAAACACACGTGATCAGGAAATCGATTAACGAGCATAGAACAGCTGAGAATAGCAGATCAAGAAATGAAATAAACGCTTTACTGAACTTAAACAACGGGTTCTTGAACTCGCTCGAGCCGATAGTTCTGTTATCTGGAAACTCTTTTGTTATGCAAAATCCCGGCAAGCAGGCAGACGCGGATTACGCCTTTCTGTCAACTATGTGCTAACTACTTCCCGTGCCCGCTAGAAAATCTGATGAGATCGTCACAATAATGTAAACAGTAGCTTCTAATCCGTTAATGAGTCTAGTTTCTGCAGTTAGTTTCTGCAAACTGAAGGAATCGTGACTGGCAATGGAAGCCAGTCGGTGACAAATGTTGCTCGCAATCTAGAAATCAGAAATCCGAACATAGCAACGTGAATTAAAGCTCCTGCAACATTCATAGCAACTTGAATTAGGTCGCTAAAAAAGTTTACACTTGCTGACCAAAAATACCCAATTGAAGTGCTAAAACGACCTGATCTTTCTTACTGTACCGGACTTAATTTCTAAGCCGCTGTCGCCACTTGATTAGCAAAAGAAAATAATTTTCTTTCTTTGCATGCACCAGGCTTAGTTGGAAAATTTTCCAATTAAGTTTGTTGACTTGCCGAAAACATCAAGTCATGCTATAAAACTATATGATCATATTTAAGGCAAACTTACGACTTACTTTGTAGAGAAAAAGTCACTGAGTAGCAAATGCTAACTCTGTTGACTGCAAGTGAGGCGGTCCAGGAAAATATCGGCTATATTTTGCTTCATAGTCACTTGGCCGGTTTCTGTTTAGAAAACTGGTCTTGGCTTGCGGTTTAGTGGGACAAATAACTTGCTGATTGCAGAGCGTCAACATTTAATCACTTCGATCTAGTAAAACTTTACTTGATATTTTTGCGACAAATTTAGATGTTGCACGATCGTGCTTTAAATTTATGCTAAGCAGTTTTAAAACGATCATCAGTGTGCGGGCCGTACCTTGATGTTTCGCCCAATCGAGTGATAACCAATATCGTCTTCCTCAGATCCGCTCTGTTTAAACGCATCGATATCAACATCGTCATGTTTCGCCGCAAAACTGAGAGGGTCTTCCATCAGAAACAAGCTCTGTTGGTTACTGCTAGCAAAAGTTACTCCCTCAAGTCCCACCACTGTGTGATCTTGCAGTCTTTTTAATCTCCAAGGCAGGCGACGCGATGGCGGAGGCATTTGATTGGCTGAGAAATGGAAGTGTTTGTTAGCGCGATTATTGTAATCAGGGCAGTATTGTACACGGTTTCGACAGGGTCACCTCTAAACAAAGCTTTAATTGGATGCCTTATGCATACGAAAGGATGATTCTTTTTTGGGGCCAGACGGCTTGGATAAACAAATGACTGACTGTGAGCAAATACTGGAACAATTTGAAGGTTATAAACGCGTCCACTGCAGCAAACTGCATCGCTAGATCTCACTCCTTGTGCTTTTAAAAACCTGTCCACTTAGTGAGTTTGCAGTATGTTTTGATTGTGAAGTCTCATGTTAATAGCGTGTAAAGTTTGCGCAGATTTTTGACAATGAAAAAACACAGTTAATTGTATTAAGTCGATAGCGTCATAGATCAACTGCCGTTTTTGTTTTCTGCCATGCAGGAGGATTTGGACAAGACAGTTCATACCGAATTTTTTTTTTAGTTTTCAATCCATCATATATATTCTCCGTTTTTCCGTCAGTTTAAGCCGCTAGTTGTGCTCACGATGTGGGTGGTCGATAAAACAAAGTTCAGTTATTACTTGAAACTGGAACTCGGCAACAAAGAAGACGTAAACATTCAATTCAAATTTACTTTGCATTATCGTCAAAGATTGCGTAAGCAGTCAAAACTGGCTGGGACGTGTAGTTTTAATCATGATCAGCAAGCCGGAGAGAACAGACGGCAGAGCCTGGACCAGCCTGGGACAGCGCATGTACAATCGATAGTGTCTGCTGTACGTTCAGTTCACTGTTGCGGTGTCAATTGGTACGCAGTTCAGGAATCTCTTTTGAAACTTATCCCCTGAACATAATTTGCGATCAGTCCCTCCATATATTTTTTCCTGTATCGAACCTGTGGTCAAGAAAACCGTCATCCGAGTTACGGTATTTTTCATACTGACTGCAGTCCGATACCGTAGATGCAGGCAGAGCGTTTATAGCAGCCTTGCCCGAACGCGTTCTCTCTATGGCGGACGCGAAGGCCGCGTTAATCGGCTGCGGTAACGCAGGAGAGAATGATCTAAGAGAAGCATCCCCCCATTATATACATGGGTCTCTTCCAATTATAAATTTTGAAGATCCAGCCAATTTTCCAATTTTTGTTTTGTTTTGTTTTGTTCACACTTTTTTCAAGATTACAGTAACAATGTACATAAGGATATGATCGATAGTGTATTTGTACATGTATTTGTATGTTCTATTTTTAGTTTAGTTTCTGTAGTTTCTTTTAGATCCCCCAGTATTATAGCTTGTGCTAGTTGGGAGTAAATAAATCCAAGTCTCCAAGTATAGCTGAGCTATTTTAAGATCGTTAGAGCTCAGAAGGAAATAAAAAATAACTTTCACAGCATGGCGTGAAACTATTAATATATTTCAAAAAAATATCATGGGGCACGGCGAATCCTTCTCTTAGATCATCCTCTCTTGAGTAACGTCATCAATCTGTGACGTCACGAATTAGAGGTAAGCCAATTCCCGGGGCTGGGTTTATAAGGGTAACAATCTCAAGAAGGAACAGACCACAGGGAGCACATACCCTGGGTACCAGAGGTTTATTTCTCGCGTCGGGATCGGCCGGAGGTCACAATAGAGACTTGAAACCAGAAACCGCGCAAGAAAAGCCTCTGGCACCCAGGGTAGGGAGCACAGAGGCCCCGACCAACTTTTGAGTGGTGCTGGAAATACCCCCCGTGGTAGACACACGAAAGAACGGCAGAAAGTCCCATTGAAGAAACATTTGACGACCGAAATTACCCTTGAATACGTTTCCAGTTCATCTTCTTGACTTTCTGGCTCAGCAGCTTGGCTCAGCGCCATCATAGACCATAATAGGCGTAATGACATAATGCGTGCCCCATAGTCCGCTATGCACACATTGCGTTCCTATATAATGGGACTAAGGGCCTCTTCTCGACCTGTCAAAGCCCAAAGAGACTGGGTTGTAAACTCAATTCAAGATGGCGGACAAAACAGAACAAACCGAACAGAGAGTGTTACGAGTAAATCAGGTAGATCTCGGATAGAATATTGGAATAGTTTCACTTTCATGATTGACAGTTAATGCAACTGAGTTAGTTTATTATTATTTTTAGCTGGATGCAGCTCAGCTTGACGAAGAAATTATCCATCTTCTGCGAACTCAACTGAACAAAGCGTTCCAATACTTCGAGGTATTAAGCTCCCGGGGCCCCCCGGGATTTAGCTTACAAGCTAAATTTATAGTTTAGTTTATGCCTTTTTGTGTGGAACTTTAAACGTTTTCAAATGCACAGATATGTGAGCAGACAAAATCTATTTTTGTCCAAGGTTGGTGTTCTATCGAAATATGAAGCTGAACTTAATGGAATACTAAGATTTCTTGTTTGGAGGGTGAGTCAATCTGCATCGATCTTGTAATGTGGGGTTGGGGGGGGGGGGGGGGGGGTGAGTGGGTGGGGCAGGGAGTCTGAACTTCCCACACTTCCCATTATACTCCTGGTTCCCGCCTCTCCCTTCCTACTTCTTCCTGTTCCCACCACCTTGGGTGTCCTGCATCCTGGCCTCTCTTTTCCTGCCTACCGTAGACTTCCTACACCCTTTACTCCTGGGTTCCTGTCCCTACACTCTCCCCCCGCCCCCCGATACGAGATGCAGGCCCCTCCCTTTTCTTTTAGCCCTATCCCCCACCAAGAAGCCCCCCCCCCCCCCCCACACACACACCACACACACACACACACACACACACACACACACACACACACACACACACACACACACACCACACCAACACACTGTACTAACCCTTACATTTCTAACTTTTAATTAGTGTTATGATACAGACACCTGGTGTTGGTCCCTGCGGGATGTTTTTCAGTCATGTTACTGTATCTAAACTCTTTAAGCCGGACATCTCTCTAAGACGGACAGTTGGTGCTGGTCCCGGTGGTGTCCATCTTAGAGACAGTTGACTATATATAGAGTCATGTAACTGGCCGCATACCTTATTTGACAACTTGAACCTTTCAGTTTTCAGTGTACAGCTGCGATGCTACTGTTGGTCAGCATATGCTCAATATGAAATACTCTTCAACAGGTAAGAGAATTAAGAAAGAGTATGCATCAAGAAATATGACACACACAAAACGAAGCTACACATGGATTGTTCATTTATGGGATAGGGACAGTGGAGAAACAAATCACACTTTCCATATAATTTTTCCTCCATGTCTACTGCTTCAAATGCATCTAAGAATGATTCTCAGATTCCCCTCTTCCCCTCCCCCCCCCCCCCCCACCCCCCTTGTTCAATGTTGCACAACTGTTCTGTTTCAAAATATGAATTCCGACACTGATCCGGGAGAAGATGGGGGGGGGGGGGGGGGTAATATTTGCTTCAAATATTGAAGTGTCTTAGCACTTAGTTGCCAATCATGTTTTTTTTAGCCTGAATATGAATACCCTTTTAATTGGTGAAATGCGTAATGCTATATGCTCTCTGTATTTATATTTTGTCAACAGGAAGCAGTTTACATCTGTTACAAAAATTGCTGTTTGGTTTCTGTGCTGTTGGAATCCCTTACATAAAAGAGAGAAGCATTGAGATTAGAAGAATCACAGACAAAATTTTTGACTTTAACTTTGTGAGTATTTGTTGGTTAGACAGTAAAAACACTGAATGTCACTGTTTGCTAGTAAGAGGTTTGGATTATTTTTTGACAGAGCCAACAACCACATATGCAATGGGCCATTTCCGAGTTGCCTTTTGCCTCTGTTTCAAAATGAGTCCTGGTGCACAACCTTTCATATGGAAATGAGTTTGATTTGTAAGACAATAAACGTACAGGTAAAACTCATACATTTCCATATGAAAGGTTGTGCACCAGGGCTCGTTTTGAAACAGAGGCAACTCGGAAATGGCCTATTTATCAGCATTATTTTGGATTTGGTGACTTCGCCTTACGGAGTCTCCTGTTATTACGGCCCCCCACTATTACAGATTATATCCAGCCCTCCACCCAGCGAAAGCTATAGAGGTTTGACTGAAAATGACTCCCACTATTGCGGACTCTCGCTATTACGGACTCCAAACTACATCCCAAGGGTGTCCGCTATAACGAGAGTTGACTGTAGTCAGTACTAAGACCCTGTTTACCAGTGCAAGTCACTCTTACCAGTGCTAGGTTAACTGTTACCCAACTAGCCAATTAAAAGTACCGGTAAATCGAATAGGGGGGGGTGTAGGGAATTTTCGGCCATAGATTTTCAACAAAATCTTCAAGGACATAATATGCTGCCGCTTCTGCAAGTGGCTGAGATGAGAATCAGAATGTTCAGCTGAGCTTTTATTTTCAAGAGTTGGGGCATACAGGACAGCTTGTGCTTGTATTTGCATTAATTTGATTTTTATTATTTGCATTCATCTTTTACTGTAGGTTTGGAGATGTATTACTGTAGGAGAAAAACTACTTCAGCTTGTCTCAGTCATTAACTTTCTTGTATTTTTACAAAAAGGAAAGTATCCTTTTAGTTACATGTGCTGCTAAATAAAAAGTAGCCTGAGTAATTAGACAGCGTTTTTGCACTCTTTACTGGTCACCGTGACAGCTTAATGCCGCGACCGGTAAGAGAAACCCGAAATGACGTCTGTTCACTGAGCTGAGGTACACAGGTCCTAGCCTATGAATAGGCTCCACGGTGGGGATGGGGTAAAAAGAAAATGGCGTGCGAGCCTTCGCTCACGGTTTTCTTTTTACTCCATCCCTACGGAGCCTATTCATAGGCTACACAGGTCCATTCAAATCTGCACTCCTGGGCCCGGTTGTTCGAAAGCCAATTACATGCAACGCTAATCCTGGATTACAAGTCAATCGAGGTTTCAACTTCTCTTGTATAAAAGCGTTTTTCGCTGCTAATGTTTTGTAGAGTTTGAGATTACTCAAAGTTAAAACTGACGGACAAACAATATAAACAGAAAACGTCATTGAAAAGTTACAAAACTGAAATCAATATTCACGCTAATCCTGGATTAGCTTAATCGTACTTTGAACAACCAGGCCCTGTAACTTTGACTGTTTTATGGCTTGCCTTAAATATACTCTTGGAAATACGTCAAATATTTTGAAGTCATAATACATAGCTGGCCACTTCTACGTATAACTCAAAACCATACAAAAAACCCTGCATAGATTACAGTAGACTGTACGTAACACATAGAACCAAGATTAGAATTGTTCCCGTTTGCCTTGTGTAAGTCAGTTGCTCCCTCAGCTACTGAATACTTAACTGTTTCAAGATATCCCTCAGTACTTGAGCGTGTTCTTGGTATTCACCCAGTATTTGCCCAGCGACAATCCATTAGACAAGTCAGTTTTGAATTCATGACTCGGGAGTTACTATGGCATGGATTTGCGGTGAGTATCCTAAACGACTGAGTTAAAAGGTGATGTCACACGAGACGATTTTTAACGGCGATTTTTAATCCATGTTACACGGGACGATTTTGAACGCAACATGAGTCCGTAACATTTCGTTGCGGCAACAAGTAAAGTTGCAGGTTTTTGAATCGCTTTCAAAAACCTGCAACATTTTTCCGCAACGAAATGTTGTGTTAAAAATCGTATTGTGTAACATCACCTTAAGGCCTGATATCTTGTTCACACCAAAAGTTTAAACAATAAATTTAATTATTTATCATTTTCAAACTAACATATATTTTCTTCTTTGTTAGGAATTTGTGTTCTTTCTTCTCCCACTCATCAACATCCACAAACTCAAAAACTTGATCATTAGACGGTTTTCCAGTCCAGCCTCTCTTGACAAGCAGCCATCAATCAAAGTCGCGTGTCACGAGTGTGGAATTTGTAATGAGCCTCCTACTGCACCTCATCAGGGACAGTGCGGTCATGTGTTCTGTTACTACTGTATCAAGGTAAACAGTGTTGTTTAGGTCAGATGAACTGTTTTTGTGCGCGCGTCAGATCATTGAGTACTAAAGTTATGACGTCACAAAAATTAAATTTGCGAAATTATGACATTTGATCAGCTATTCGGAGGAAGCATTCCAAAAACGTCCACTTGCGACTGAGATGTGGGCACTTTAGGTTTTAATTTCTCGATACAAACCCTTCTAATTCGATTCTAATTTTGCGTCTGTTCCTTCAGTTTAGAACCGGCGCAAAATTAGAGAGGTTTGTATGGGACGGTACCAAACTTTGAACCTCTATATCTTCTGTTCTATTCGTGCTGAAATTTGAAATTTTGTGGCTTATCACACAGCAGTAATCTTTATCTAGTGATGGGATTTTGAGGCTTGATAAAAATAATTTGAAAATTTGTGATGTCACACTTTACCACTCTATTCTGGATCAAGAGGCTCGAGCCTTCGCCGAGTGCTCCTTGTGTTTTGTTCTAGGGCAAGACATATAGACACTACTCTCGCAGTGCCTCTCTCCACCAGCGAATTTAGGCTGGGGCAACGTGACAAAATGCTGGGGAATAAGTTACCTGCGACGGACGAGTATCCCATCCACGGGGAGTAGCAATACCCCTAGTCACGTCATGCCCCTAGTCACGTCATGCCCCTAGTCACGTCATGCTACAAAAACCGGAGTTAACGTGACACCGATAAGCCATCGGGTTCCCCCGATGCCTAGCATTGTTCACCAGTGTTGAGCAGGCTACGTTACATGATGTTGCGCGATAGCAACTATCGGAAACTTTTCGGATACTTAGCTTTGGAGAAGATTTAAAACCAAAACAGCTCTTTAGAAGCTAATTGATCAAACTACAGTCGAAGCTCCCGTAAGCGGACACCCTCGGGAAGCAGAAAAAGTGACCGCAACTGGAGCTGGCCGCTTACGGTAATGAGTAAATACAGAGTTTGTTTGAGCTAGAATTCAAACAGGGTTTTGTCAAGGCGGCCGTAAGTAGAGCTGTCTGCTTACGAGAGTGTCTGCTCAGAGAGCTTCGAATGTACTTTCGTGTTTTTGTTCCGTTTCAGGCCAACAGTTTGGCTGACCCTTCCTTCCCGTGCCCATTATGCGGAGCGGCAGTTGGTGATGACGTAACTCCTGTTGAATGTACAGTCGCTCTGGAAGTAACATGAAAAAACGTGCACACCACTCAGAAAGAGCGGATTTATTTCGCGAATAGAGCACGACTTCGGGAAGAGGCTAACGATGTACACATCACGATCGCCGAGGCTACGAGGATTTGGCGACACACAGATCAGAAGAGCGTAACTGAGTTGAATAGACATGGAATGGACGTAGTGCAACTTGGTAACGATTTGGTGGAAATGAATTTGTGCCCAGCCTGATAAATTTGCAAGGATGCGAGTACGGCATACTACCGATTATAGCAAATATTGCAGACCCTGCACAGATTTAATGATTCTGTCATGGCGGGAAGGGACCCGTGAAGAAATTCAATTGCCTTCTCTCTTTACAGACCAGCCGGTTTTGTTTGAAGTGAATAAACTTTCTAAACTCAGTGCTTGCACTGTTTTCAATTCTATTTCGCGCGACAAGCACACAAGCCTGCGAACGAGCTTTCCGATCGATGTCAAAATTACGTGAGTGACGGCGCGAGAGGAATGGGACGGAACTTCCTCTGCCCCATTCCTCTCGCGGCTTCGACACTCGAGCTTATAGTTTACTCAACAGTCTCTCTTGCGCTAAAATACGGACTGTTTTGCAGTCTACATCAACGCCAGCTACCTACGCTATCCGATTTATTTTCTCCTTTCCCCGAGCGAGGTGGGCACACTTCCAGTTCTTTCGTGTTCAACGAGTTGAGAAAACGGAGAGGCTGCAAACAGTCTATTTTCTGATTAATTCCAGTATATTGTACATTTCCATCATTAACAATATTTTATTCAAAACATTAACAAAATGCTTTACATGTACAGCAATCGTAAACATTCAATAACATTTCAAATATAGCTTCTTTCACAATATTATAAACTTGAGTTATACAAATTATCGAAAATTGCCATTTTCTCTTCTTTATTATCTTTTCAAAATATATGGTCAATATATCTTAATTTGTATTTTAACTTTTCCTCTTTCTTTCAATAATTTAACTATAATTTAAATTTTTGTTTTTAACGTCATATTTGGATGAACTATACAAAGGAATAATGTACTAGGGAGAGAACTAACGTTTGAAAATATATTAGAGAATATAAAACTTCTGGGGCCGGTTTTCTAGAAAAACAAACTCTCTTGTGGGATCGTTGTAAACTCTTTCCCTTCTATGGTCTAGTTTTGGAGCGACTTTCAGGCAATCAAACCAAAAAGTTATGTCAACAGCAAAAAAAGCCATAACGTGGCAACAATAATTTACAAACACAACTAACGAAACTTGCTTAACCCTTAAATCAACTTGAAACTGTTAGTTTTGGTTTGCAACCATGAAAATCAAAACGGTATTCTTTCAACTACCAAACTCGCCTGGGTAAAAAGGCTGTTTATTTTAGTGTAGCATCAGCTAGTCCTGTTTGTTCGAAGCCTGGTTTTCACTAGCGACGCAAGCACAAGCGCAAGCAACATACGCAGACGCAGTAACGCGTTGATCATCGGTGCCTTTTGTTTACGACAAATCAATACGTTACTGCGTCTGCTGCTTGCGTCGCTAGTGGATCCTAGTGAAAACCAGGCTTCACAAAATACTAACCCAAGAGGGGAGTTTACTTTTAAGTGACTTTCTCGCTATAAAGAGTCACGTCCTATAACACGTGCAAGACACGTGCATGGCATTCACTGACTGGATTACGTCGGCGGCCCTTAGTTTCCCGCGTCCATTTCTTCAAGCTATAAACGCTGGTGAGTGGTCCAGTTTACTACGCGATCTGTTCTTGTGTATTATCCGTCTCTGAGAGAGACTTTGTGGAGCAGGCAAGATTTGTTTGTCCCAGTTGACTTCTCAAGTCTATGGGCCCCACTAATGTCCATTCTTGGTTAAGTGCAATCCATTTCGCTAAGTACCGCATGGTCTTACGCAGCCAATGGTAGAAGAAAGCCAGTCCAAGGAGGGCTCCTGCCGAGCCAAGCACGTAGAAAATAATACACGGATTGGACACACATCTCTGGCTGCCATCTTTAGCTATTGAGGCTATGTTCAACGTCATAGCCACGACAAACGTGAACAACCACAGAATAGGAAAGGGTTTGTCTTCTGGGAGGCGCCACTGAAAGAAAACAAAATGTATCATGATGGGTTAGACAACGTTTAGGTTACTGTTTGTGACGAAAAGGTAGTCAGCTATTAGCCAGAATTGGACGATAATAGTATCCGCATTAGTTTGCGTTAAGCCCCGGCCAAACGCACGCAACATTTCAACGGAAAATAGCGCAACATCATTGGATCGTGTCAGTTGTGAGATGTTGTGAAGGAGCTGGCCAAACGCACGCAACATTTTAACACAACAGCGCAATATTGTTGTGCACAACATGTTGCACACGTTTGGCCACCCTGTTGCAATATGTTGCAGCTATGTTGCACACGTTTGGCAACCCTGTTGCAATATGTTGCAGCCCGTTGGATGGTTCTTGGAAATAGCAAATCAAACTAGTGCGCATGCTCTGGTGCAACAATGTTGCAGAAACGTGGCCAAACGAGTACACAGGGCCTACATTGATAGCAGTTATTCATAACTGAAGTAGTTACCCTGTTTAAATATGTTTTTATTTTTATTATAACATCATGCAACATCCAAAAATATTGCACGAAAAATTTGAGCATTTTCAAACATGCAACATATTGCAACAGGGTGGCCAAACGTGTGCAACATGTGCTATGTTGCGTTGAAATGTTGCGTGCGTTTGGCCGGGCCTTTTAGTTTGTGCAAAAAGAACACCAGCGTCCGGGGGTGGGGGTGGGGGGGAGGGTACTCAAAAAAGTTTTATACGGGGAGGCTCTGCCCAGAGGTCCAACCCCTTACCCTTTTATATACCATTTTTGACAGAAAAGGTACCCCTTTCATATACCTTCCATAGAAATTATGAAAATGGTATCCCTTTTCTATACCCTTGGAATGAACTTAATTAACAATATATATCCCCAGAAGGAAGGAAGCTGTCTTACGATGGCTAAGAACTTCAAACCTGCAGTCCACCTCATACCTCATGATGACAGTTTTCCCTACCCTTTTCTATACTCCAACTCGTGAAATCCCTACCCTTTTCTATACTCCAGCTCGTGAATTCCCTACCCTTTTATATACCTCCAGTCTTAAAAGGTACCCCTTTCGGGCGGAGCCTCCCCGTATAGTCCATTATAGGGAGTACCGCCCCCCCCCCCCCCCGGGCACCAGCGCCAATAACATGTGCAAGCAGTCGGTGTTTTCGTCTGTTGTTCTTCAATTGAAAACAACGGCTTTTAAAAATCAGCTATAAATAAACTTCCAAACGTATTTTGACTAGCAAACAAAAGGCCACCTGTCTTCCTATACATTAGCGTGTTTATAAATGAAGTCTAATTTCTTTGTGACTGTTGCTAGGCGGTTCGAGCGCGCAAATTGGCGGGTCTTCTCGGAAATAGAACCATTTAAATTCAGAAAGGTGACTGGTTCAAACTTCTATTTTTCCACTCCTGCTTCCGTGAAACCCCCCCATGGGCATTCATATTAAAATGCAGCTGATGAATTTAAAATTGAATTAAATGCTGCTTTATTATGCGATTCGGCCGTGACTTGCGCGCCCAATTTCCATTTAACAATTATTCGATAATGTTTTCAACGATGTTTGTTGACAGTGTAACTGAAAATAAATGTTTCAGCAAACGCTAATTAAATCTTAATGTAAGAAAACAAAAGCATGAAAATGTTGGATTTCACAAGGAATTATGCTGTCGTTGCTTAATTGTTTCATTGGCTTATAATTATATATTTTTTTACAATTTTCACGGAGAGTGAATTTCTACTCAGTCTGGTTAGTGATATGTGCACGCAGCGAGGCCTAAAATCTACCTTCAACTGAATTTAACGAAATAATCGTTAAGTACCTACCTTATTCAGAGGTTTTCTCTTTCGTTTCACCGCTAGAGGATACAAACACAGTTCGCATTTGCTCATAACAACTCTCTGCAACCAGCTCATTAAACACGAGTGATGAACGAACTTCACAGACCCCGTGCACAGACACGGGCTTATCAAGACCTCCGTTTCGTCGCTACAATGGCAAATTCGGCAGACGTCGCTTTCAAGGTCTGTACTATCGCCTTCAGAGAAGTATAAACACGTTGTAGTCTCAGAAAGCGACTTCTCACAACTGTTGTCTTCAACGCGAATGCTCTCTCGCTCAGCCATATCGTCCATCTCAATGCAAACATTTCCTGGTTGGGCAGCCATGTTTGAAATAGTGGCTTCTTCCTCAAGGTCGACTAATACTGAAGCGTTTACTGTAATTTGCAAGTCAGCATTTTCACTCTGGATGTCATTTTCCATCCCCGGAGGTATTTCTAACGAACAATCCCCCGTCAGTCGCTCGTGGACACCAGCTGTTGCATTATTTAACGGTTCCCTATCTAAGGCAGTAGGATTCTCGTCTTCCGCTTCGCTTTCGTCGCCGCCTAATTTTGCAGTGTCATTCTCTGCCTGAGAAATTGCATGTTCATTTGCAGCTCCACTTTCATTCACATCTTGTTCCGCAGCAATTTTTTCCACGACAACGTCATTTGGTATTATTAAATGTGAGTTTTTAACTTGGCCCTCTATTATAACGACCGTTATTTTGTCTTCTCCGTCGCAATCAGGACACTTTGTCTCAGACATTTGCGCTTCACTCGCTGGTAACAGCTTCTATGCTACCTGTATCCTGTTAAGAGCAGAGAAAAATAAAATAATTATTATTTTGGTAGAAAACAAAATGTTTACGAGATGACACTTTGACTAGTGCGCGCGAACTAAAAGTTTCATCGAAGTTTAGCTGTTACAGTTCAACAAATCTTTTAAACTTACACAGTCCAACATTGGTACTCATCAAAGTAGTATTACGAAGTAATAATAAGAGTAATAAAACGAACTATTTTTATCCAGGCTTTCAATGGAAAGTGGTTTAAGTGTGAACATTATAAACATCAGACAGAGCTGACGGAGTGGTGTTAATTTCAGGCCATTACGTTGAAACAGTTAAATATCGAGGGCTTCACGAGTCATTCGCCAATTTCGTCTTCCATCAATAAAGAATATTTGTACAATAACTTCACGGCAGTTTTGGAAAATGGGAAAATATCAATATTTCGATATTCCTTTGAAAAACAGGAAATTGGCTAAACCTCTAAATAGATCACGCCATTAACGCGGACTGTATAATCAATGATGTGCCAAAACAAGTACACACGAGTTAACATGTAAATTTGAATGCTCCGGATCTTTTAGCGTTTCACAGTTTTCTGTCACTCTACTATCGTCAAATAATTCTTCAGACTTTATAAAGTCACTTTAACCATACCTTTCATATCTCTCCTAATTTTCAAAAAGCAAGGCCGAATTCTCTTCTCGACAACTCCACGTGAAAATACAAAACCAGTGCATACACAATGCAGTGCAAGGCCTGAGAAGTGACGCCAGTGAAACAAGAATCACAGAACCAACGCCGCCTTCAAATTGAGTCTCGGCTACCCAACAGAACACACAAGAGCAGAAATAATTTTCAAATGCATCGTATGGGCTAACAAAAGCTTGTTAAAAGCGTATAAAAGCGGAAAATATCTAAACATACAAGTAATATCAATCGCGCGAAATGAGAGAAAAACGTCAAGGTTGACTAGCTTGTCTTATTCGAACTGACGTAATTTGAGTGACGTTTTGGAAAACACAAGTTTGTCGAGCGTTTGTTTTATAATAAGCCTTCATATTTATAACGGTTCACTGGGTCAAATTCACACGGTGGGAACATGCCAGCTTTAGCTGTATCAACGAAATATTCTTTACAAAATTAACGGCTGATAAAAGAACACAAGCAGTTTCTAGACACAATAACATTTGACCACCTGCCAGATCATTTGCATTGTGGGGTGGCAGTTTTGGCGGGAAATATTCAAAGCCCGCGCAAACCAAGATCGTATTCAACGGAACGGAATTTTTAATAAAAGCTAATAATTTCAGGAATTTCTTAACTTCAAATGCTGTTTAACGTAAAAAGTACCGAGGCAATATGTTCCCGAAATAACTAAAACAGTGTAGAAACTAAGAGCATTTTCGTAGAGGCTCTTGACACTAAAGGTGCATGCATACACGACAATATCACGATTAATGCTACAGAACTGAAAAAAATAACATTGAAAACAGGACGAACGATGTAAACCACAAACTGACTTACTTAACAAGAGTTTCCTCCGTTTGGTTAACCTCCGTTCTACTTTTCCCGTGGCAAAACAACCAAGAATCGTCACGAACAAGACCTTAAACGCCACTTGACAACCTTGTCCTTTACACACAATATCAGACTCTTGTAGCGGGTTACAACCGTGTTCTTAAAAAGATGTCGCGCTTTCCCACGAGCAATATTAACTGCAGGCTCTTTTGATGACAGACAAACGGAATGTTGGCCACTTTCGAGCAGGAACACTTCCTTTTCAGTTATTCTTAATTGGCAATTTGAAAATAGCAAAAGAACCCGTTTCTAAAGTTGTTATATCGGTATGCCACTTTGCGCGGGAAAACCCGTGGGAAAACCGCAAGAGGCAAGGTGATGTTGGCAGCTTTTATACCAATCTGTTGTGAGTCCAGGTGTCGCATGCAGTAGCTTTTGAACCTTATTTCTTTATGTTCAGCGTCAAAAGGACCACAACACGTAAAACCACCCAGTTCTCCAAGAATAGGACCACCGGTAGTAAACATACGACTGATCTTGAAGAGAGCAGGTCTTTGTTGAACGTGGCATTTCACTGGCAGAGGCTTAGCACATAAAATATAATTCTATAAAGCACCAGTCAGCTAAAGTTGAGCACGTTTTTCAGTGCCAAGACGTTTCAAGAAAAACAATTAAAATAAATTAGTAATCCTCTTGAGACGGAGCAACTCGGAAAATTATTCAGTGTCCACCAGAGTTTAATTTATTTTTATATATATATATATATATATATATTTCTGTGGGGGCGTTCCTTGAAGCAGCTTGAAATTCCTTGAACCAGTGAACATCGCATGGAAACATGAGTTATTGCGTTCTCCCTGTGTGTGTGTGTAGTCTGAATTCTAACCGACTTTGCCTATAGAAATGCTTCTGCTTTAGCACCATCGCCTGTCAGTCTTAGTTCTTATAAATAAAGCCGGACGATATTCATGTCGCCAGCAGTCACTTTCATGATGAAATTCCTAGTTTTATATACAGCTGTTTCGAGAAAGGTTGTCGTAAAAAAGCACACGCGACAATCCCGAAAGGTAATCTGGGATATGATCAGCAAGGTACGTTCCTGACACTGTAGCTATCGAACGTACTTTTTTTGCTTTCTTTTAGCACTCGTAAACATACTTCCATGGCGTCTCGTGTCATTTTCTCAGATTTCCCTGAAATGCTGAAGTCAAGGAACCTTGAACTTAAAACTACCCACAATACCTTTCGGGATTGTCGCGTGCGCTTTTTTCCGACAACCTTTCTCGAAACGGCTGTATATTTCTGTGAATACAGGTTTTCGTTTAAAGAAAATTAAAATTGTTTACAAGCCGCTACCTGCCCTACCCGAAGTAAAAAATACTTGTTTTCGTCATGTAAAATCTATTTTTTCAAATAACTTATCCTTGAGGAAGGAATTTGAATAAGAGCCAATATTCCGATATCAAAAGGCTTTTGCTATATTAAAATTATACATCACCCCACTTCGGTGCTTGAATGTGATTGGTAGAAAATCTGCCAATACGTGTAACACGCTTGGAAAACAGATAACAGCGGTACAACTTAATTAATAGATTGCATAAAGGTACCTGTTTATTTATTTCCTTCGGACAACACATGGAATATTGACTCGTGTATTTTGGACTGTCAATAAATAAAATGGCAGAAGAAGCCGCCTTTGACTATACTAACGATTCACGCGAGTAATACAGCGGTTGAAGCTCTCTGAACGGACACTCTCGTAAGCGGATAGCTCTACATACGGCCGCCTTTACAAAACCCAGTTTGAACTCTAGCTCATACAAACTCTGTATTTACACATTCCCGTAAGCGGCCAGCTCCAGTTACGGACACTTTTTCTGCTTTCATTTCCAACTTGGCACGGGTTTTGAACTGCAGAGTTTTGTAGGTTATGCCGATTTGACGTTTCAGTGTTTTTTTTCCAAACGTAACTTGCAGATGTGCCAAACATTTTTAGCGAAATAAGCAATAGATAATTAGTTAGGCAAATAAAGTAAAATTTATTTGAATTATTATAATTTGGCGCGAACGGAGTCATCATTTGGCTAAAAGATGGAAATGAAAAGTCTTTTACAAACAACAATTCCTAAATTAAAAGGACCTGCTGCAAACATGTGTTGAAATGTGCTATGAAATGCTAAAATTTGGCACGCCCTCAGAATTCTTTTTTATCGCTAATCCTTTTGTCAATGTGTTGGTAGACCGCGTTACAAATTTTGTAAAGAAAACACGTCAGTTCTTCCCGCTGCTTTTAGATAAGTTATATGAACAGTAATCTTTGGCAGAGAAATAACGAATTGGCTCGAATGCGTTTTCTGAATAATGAGAGGTACCAAGAGATGATAATCTTGGAGGTACATGTACTGAGAAAATGCTGAGTTCGTTACGATAAACGTGGCAAATTCGCCCGGTTCATTTTCGTTGTTAACCGTTCGATCGAAGTCCGTGATACTGGTATATGTGTGAGCGCGAAAGTTCTTTCTACCAAAATGATTGTTATAATTATACCGAATTAATTATTTTCTTCATTTTTCACATTTTCACCTGTATAGGTAATAAAAGAGCTACTTGCAGTCGAATAGGTGAACAAGCAATCCTAGCAGTTTAGCACGGAAGCTTTGAAATAAAGTGATGGAACAATCACCGGAACAACGATTATTCACTACAATTTTTATATTGCTGAAATATATCAGTAACCGTAGACACTTCCAAAAATACACGAAGTCAGGCATTTGACAGCTAGCGGAGACAATGAGCGAAGCTGTTGGCACAACGACGTTACTGGTTACAACATTATCAGGACTGAAACTATATCCAAATCACTGGAGTAGTTGCTCACGCTTGTATGTATCCACCAACTGAAAATGTATGCAACACGCTGTATATTTTCTACTGAGCTGCACAGACTGAGTCGGTTCACCGCGGACGATCAAGGACGACCGAAAGTAACCAGAATTGTTAAGCATGTACAAATAACTGACAGAACAGTAATTTTGTTTACCGCATTCCCGGCGGAAAGTTCGGCTCAGTTGTTAGTTATATTGTCGTGGCTCCACTACTCGGCGTATCTCGATCGTAAGCTAGCAAAGGCGATCAATGAGACAACGTACATGACGTTTTTAACACAATAATTTTACAGTAGTGTTAGTCCGCCCTATAATAACATTTAGACCGAGAACTGTGATCGAAGCGAGAAACCGTACATGCGTGAAGTTGAGTTGATTCTGTGTCGGTTTGCCAGCATGGTTTTATCTACACGCTCGCTTAATTTCGCTTTGAATTAATAAGGGAAACCATTTACTTATAAAATATCTGCATTTTACCTCTTGTTGAGCTGTTCACAAGGTTGCGCCGCCGGGACCTACGTACGCTCAAAAACAAGCTTACATTACCATACACTGGCGAAGTCCATTGTACACTATTTCAAAGCAGAACCTTTATGTTGCGCCAACATAAATATTATGTTAAAGAATTTAGAAAAACAAGCACTAGGCCAATCTTTTGAGAACGTTCGCGGACTCGTCCATATATAGCGAAAACATTTGCATAATTGTTGTCAAAACTTTCCCCACCCAGTTTGAATAACCCATGGTCAGTATTCCATTCTCATCAGCATTTGAATAATACCATTTACGAACTAAACAATTGGACCACCAGTAACGAAACTCAACTCTGAAATGACACTACGTGCCCGTTGCCCTCAAATGAGGAATAAATCTCTTCAACGCGCCAATAAAGATAACGACAATGTTTTCGTTGTCGTTTGTAAATGCCGTCTGTACATATTTATTCAATCTAAATGGCGCCTTTCGCTCGCAAACGTTTCCATATTGCTTTACACATGTACCTGCAACTGACATTGGGCGTCTGCATGCAGATTGTTGTTATGTAAAACCAAGTGAAAATTCGCTTAAAATTTTGAAGACATAGCCAGGAAAACTCGCAAAAGATGCCCACATGTTTCTTATATCACATTCACAATCTTTTTTATTAATAGTTTTCAGGAGTCTTAACTTGAAGGAAACTTTAAGGTAACTTTAAGGAAATCGATTTTACGTTAAATTGTTTGACATCGGAGCCGGACACCGCACCTTTTCAACATGAGGGCTAGTGGCGGGAAAACCGCCAACTGGTCTATGACAGTCAATATACAGCTACATATCGAGATATCGCGCTCTGAATCCACCGGTTGTGACAGCCTTGTATTTACGCTGATTTCCTTATTTTTTCCAACAAAGGCGTCCTGCTGACTATGCTAAGTGTGTTCACTTTCAACTAGCAATCAGGCTCCTGAAGAAAATTTGCGAGCGAAGCGAGCCGAGTCGCTGCCTGGGGTGAGAACGAAAGCGACTCGCTTCGCTCGCAAATTTTCTTCAGGAGCCTGATCTCAGGCTAACTTTCAACGTAATCTTAATCCTGTAATTTCAACTCCGACTGCATGCATGTCTTGAGCTAGCTAGCGGTGCATGCCAACATCTTATTTCGTCCGTTTTCCGCGTGAAGCAAGGAGATACGAGACGTCTGCATGCAAGGGGTCATGAAAGGCTACAGACCGCCAGTTTAAAGTTAGTCAACAAAGGAGTGAACTAATACCAAAAGGAAACTGTACGTGTTTCCGTTTTCAAGAACCGGACCTGCACAGCAGTGACAAGTTTCTGAAGTGCCCCGGCTTCAAATAAAACTGTCATGGGTGGCGCATCACGAACATTTCTTAATAGGCTTAATTTTTTTTTAGGCCGTCTCAATCTAAATCATACTTGTTCTTTTTTGGTTATCTGTTTTTCTATTTTGAAAGAATTTTTCGCGATTTATCGAGTCATTTTTTGCGATACATGTACAGACAATTACCATCAAACGTACCAAGGGAAACCAACGAGGTCATAATTATAATAAACCAAAAAGGAACTAGGATGGTTATTAGGATTGGTGAAGAGATTGAGACGGATTACGAACGACGAACTTGAAACATCTGGGCTAAATTTTTCAAGATACGCCAATTTAATAACGTTTATATACAGTGAAATCCCGATTTCTCGAACCCTCGATTTCTCAAAAACCCTGATAACTCGAACCAAAAGTCGTTTCCCTTGGATTGGAGTTCACTGTAATTTCGAACTCCCGATTTCTCGAACCAATTTTGGTCAATTTTCGTTTCCTTTGGAGGTTCGTAAAGTCGGGATTCCACTGTACACGTAGCTAGTTTCTCGAAACATTTTTGCACGTCAAATAAAATGATATCGTAATCAAGCTGGTTAAATTATTTCCTAATTGCTGTAATTATCTGTCCTGTCCACTGCATGCAGGTTCCTGGGCGACACATTTTTCAACATTTTCCTCATACATATAGTTGTCTGACGTTAATTAAAATCTGATAATAGATCTATAATTAAACACTGACTTGTAACTTCAAACTGTTACTTGCATTCTTGTACTTTGGTGAGCACGGATACACCCAAGTAAGATATGTTAACCCTTTCACCTGTGGATGAAACCCTAGTGTGTGACCATTCAAATGAAAGCTATTGAGCAGTACTTTCAAGTAGTACTGTTTGTTTTTGACAATTTTACAAAATTAAATTCAAGATTTTCCCCTCAGTTTTAAACTTAGCACTCTTGGGAGTGAAAGGGTTCAGTCTGGCTAGAAATCTGCGCGCCTGCAACGACGAAATGTTTTCTAAGAGACTTCCGATAGTGCAGACGAAAAAAGCAACATTTTGATATCCTTTCAACCACAGCTATGGCCGGTTTATAATGTTTTGACATGCCCCTCTTGAAAGAGCACCTGTCGGATGTTCCGGAACACACAGGGTTCCCTAACGTTAGATGTTGTTGCCCTACGGAAAACTACCGAACACGATGGCGACCTAACAAGATTCTAATCCGGCTCTGGCCGGTTCTTGCCGTGCATAAAGCCTTTTTGGCGTGATCAATGGCGATAGCTAGAGCTCTAATACATGTAGTTTGGTCAGTAGTTTAATCTCCCGTTGATATCCAGTAGGAGAAACTAAAGAAGGCCAAATATATACGTCAATCTGGAACAGTTCTGGATCCGGTTCAATTTTGGAATTTGCCAGTTGGAAACCAGCCTTATTTTTCTGCTTACCGAAGCAACAATGTCGATCACCCCACTCCTCGAAAGGTTTCTGACTTGATAAGAATGGCTTGTGATGATACAAGTTCCTGATCTGAAGGGAGAGATTAGATGTATCCAGAAACTGAGGCCAAGAAAAACTGAGTCCTGTAGAATCTGCTATAACGTTACCGTGCAGGTCCGATCATGCATCGCAAATGTCGTTTGATCATCTGCCAAATATTAAGCTGATGACAATTTCGCGTGCGCTTTTAATTTTCACTTTTTCACTTCGTCCTAAAGCTCTGACAGATACATTTTTCCGTCGTTGAATGACGTCGTGAATGGCAACGACTTATACCGACACCCTTCCACAACACATCCCAACACGGAATGATCGATACTGAAGACCTTATACTGAGGAACAAGCCAGGTCCATGTTTCAGTAGACATTTTGAAAGATTTCACTCCAGAAACCGACCGTTTTGCTTTGTTCTTGCAAGCTAAGTCTAACTCTGTTCGGACAACTCCTAATCCGTTGTCTTGACTGTAGAAAAGGTAACCCAACACGAGCAGTTGAATACCAAATATATAGGTATGCTTGCTACCTCACGGTGTGAGAAATAGGGTTAACCCTAAGCCCCAAACGTTGCGTACAGGACAGGAAGGAAATTGTACCTTGAACGAGGCAGATTATTGTGAAATATAATAGTACACATCCTGCAATTTACAAAGTTGGCATGCACCTCCTTGAAGAATTCACACTACAAAATTCTCTTCCCGTTCACAAGAATTTAAATTGAATAATTTCTGAAACACCAGTGCGCAAGGAAATATATTTTTTATGCATTTCAATGTGTTCAACATTGTTCATGAAAATTTACACCCAACCCCTAAAAACACTTCACCAAAACGTCCAAGAAAGAACAACAAAAATTGCTCTTTGAATCAAGTTACAAAATTTATACCATAAATAAGAAAAATATCTCACTTTCGTCATCATTTTATCACTTGGATTAAAATTATCTTGAAGTAAAAAGCAGTGTACATTCTTTAGGAGGAAACGTACTGACTTTTATAATCATATTATTGAAAAGTTATGAAAAATCAACTACATGTGCGCTACATTGATTGACCTGACTGAGAACGCAATATTACAGTGTTTACTTGCATAAATCGAACCGTCAGTTTGGAACGTGAAAATACTTATAAAAAGATAATATATCGAACCGCACTGAAATTTACAGCGCTGTATACATGTCGATGTGCCACAGGTCGAAATAAGTATGACAGAGTATGAATATGCCAGTATAAAATTCAAAGTGCAGAGTCCAAAGTTGATTACAATACTTACGTATTTAAATACGAAGTCTGAAGTAAATTTGCTCCATCATTCATGAATCAAGAGTATCAAAATAAAAATACAAAATACGATAAAACAAGTCGGGATTTTCAATGATATCATCACGACCAAAATAGAAATCACCAAAATAGAATTATGAACCTTTCGTTCAGTGGTATAAATTTCCCGTCCCCTAATAAAAATAAATTTCTACAGTATAGTTTCTGAATTCGAGAACAATTTAAAGAAAATCGGCACGTTTCAAGAACTAAAGATTTGAATATATCGGCAGACAATGACGAATAAATGTTTCTACTTTCTAGGAGACTGGCGAGCGGCCATGTTTCCAATAAAGTTTACATTTGATAATAGACTGTTGTTCTCGGTTGTTTCGATATCCATTATTATGATATAGAACTGCTATTTCTGTTCTAAATACCGTTAATTACGAAGAACAAATTTAGCTTATATCACAACAGTGCAAAATTATCTTGAAGCTGTGGTCGAAAATCTCGGTTTGAGTTCGGTTCGCCCAAAGTGCAACGTCAACAACTGTGTACAGTTTAATTCCATTTGTAGCTTAAATTAAGAAACTATTTTATCTAATTACTTTATATATTTTACCTAAGGCAATTATTTAAGTCAGCTAAACAAACCAGCGAAATCCTGACAGATTATTTTCAAAGAGGAAGATCTTCGCATTTTATAAGTTACATGCGGTGTGTGGTCCGAAGCAAACCCCTTTCACTTTTGAGAGAATTCATTGCGAGCAACCTATTCATATAAAAGCACTTCTAAATCAATAAAGTTCCTACCAAATTCTTTAGAAATCTCCAAAAGAAAACATTTACCTATTGTGGGAAGATAGACTCGTTTACGAAACAGCCAAAGCTTGTGGCACTCAAATTCGACATGACAGCTCAAACAATTTATTGTCTTCGACAAACTCAAAATTCTAACATCTGCCGAAAATCCCTCTCGTTTCCGAAGAATAATACAACTGATCCGTTCAAAAACAAGCTTGTTTTCTTACCTGGATAGTAAAGCTCTTTAAAAATTTCCGCCAAAAGCTGCCAAAATATTTTTCCCACGGGGTTGTTGAAGCTAAACGCGTTTCGAATGAAGTGTGATACAGATAGGACTTCTGAAAGCCGCGTGGTACATGCAGATAACAGACCTGCGACTTGAACCAGCCTCGACTTGCCCTTAAAACAATTGACAGATTTGTGACAGTTCGTCAACAAACGTGTTTGAGCTAAATGTATTGTTCTTCGATTTCAACTATTGTTTGGCGCAAAGACCAGGGGATGGAAAATTTCCTTTCGCCGTCACGCAGCAAAACGAAATTTATATGTCGTTCAAGCGCGAGTTAGAAATGCGGCGTTTTCAGTGGTTTTATGATGTATTAACCTGTCATTTAAAGCACAGTTTCGATTTAAATTACATTGGAGTACTGTCGCCGTATGCAAATTCCACAACACGCAGGAGACACAGCTGCTAAAGCGGCGCTCAAACAAAGGCACATCTGCCACTCGCGACACCCATTGTTCTTTGCTTCTTCGCGTTGCAATCCCTAATCCACCTGAAGCTACAGGTATGGACAACATACTTTACGGGTCTTTGAACAGGAAACACGCCACCTTTTCGCTTGAATAATCGCTTCGAACAACGCTTCTGTTCAACGCCAATGATTTTCACAGACGCTGCGCAGCGAAAACATTTAGTTGAGTGAAAGGTGCGGGTCATGACCCGTGTCCAAACATGCGCGAAATACAATAACACCACGTGGACTCAGCCAATCAGAGAAGCGCGTTAAAAGTAAGCCACTTAACTGGCGCATGTGAGATGATGTTCATTGTTTTTGTCAATTCAGAAGATTTTTATACGTCAATTGAAGCTTTTAAAATCACGGAAACGTTTGAAAAGGGGGGACACGCGGCGGTAGGGCCTATTTCAACGCTATTCATTTTATATCGGGGAAATTTTAGCTCATTCGTCAGCTTCAGAGCCCGGTGGGGGGGGGGGGGGGGGGGGGTACTCTCTTATATGGCCTATACGGGGACGTGCCGCTGGACAGGGTACGGTTTTTGGCCTCTCTGCCCTGAACAGGGTATATAATTTCATGCGAGTCTGCCCTAAACAGGGTGTCTAAAATAAACCTGTCCTAAACAGAGTGTGTATTTTGTCGTTTGCCCTAAACAGGGTCCTAAAATAGAGGGTGTTGCCCTACACAGGGTGGGTATTTCAGGGGTTTTTTGCCCTAAACAGGGTCAGGGTTTCAAACCCTCAGCGGCACCCCTATACCCAAACATGGGTCAAGTACCCCCCCCCCCCCCCGGGCTTCAGAGAGCCATGTCATGTAGAACTTGCCCCCACGATTTTAATATGAAACAGGCCTGCTAAGAGTTTGCCAGCTCACGCAATCTGGTGACTCATTTCAAATTACTTTCGTCAGGTCACTTGTTCCTGTGGATTTCACGTGTGTAACGTGATAAAATACTCCACGATTCGTGGAGTATTTTGCTGCGTGTACCGTACCAGGGTCTTCTCCGCCCCCAGTCGCCATCTTGAAAGCGGAGTAGATCCTGGGAACGAGGTTGTCCGCAAGCGTGAAAAGGATGATCCTTTTGGTCTATATACTTACCGAAATAACTTTCGTAAGGACCTGTAAGGATGCTTCAAATTGCCAAATAAAGTTACTACTGACGCCAAAGTGATCGGGTGAATGTATATCAGTTTCCAAATCGTGTGCAGAAAACAGGCATAGGCAAATTGCAAAGTATATTGCACTGTAGATAGTCCGAATGGAAAAAGTCAAAACGGAAATTGCTAAAATGAGGCGAAACCCCTAAGCCAAGGAGTTACCCTCATTAAATAAAGCTTTATTGCACTGAAGAGGATCAATGGAAGTGATGCGTCTAGAGTTGGGTGATTCCTTTGTTTTGCCATTTTGAAGCGAGAAAAAAAGTGTTTGTGGAATCCGATATGAGATGATTTCCGCAAATGTGATTTTCTGATTTAAGATAGCTAATCAAATATTAGATTAAATGCTTTTTAATACTAGCTGTATAGGTTCAACACGCAAGACACATTCTTGTCAGTCTGTCTGTCTGCAACGTTTTTTGCAGCAATTGTAGCAATGTAGCAATGTTTTTGGATCAATTGCAGTCATCATTCTGACACAGCTGGGTGCTGACGATGTGAGTTCAGCTCAGTTTCTGGAATAAACCTTAGATGAAAGTTACCCAAAATACAAAGTAAATCAAAGTAACTAAGGTAATTAACGACAAATTCCATGCATGTCCATGCATCTCAATCAGTTTAGGAGAAGAGCTCCGCCTTGACCTTATCTGAACAATCAAGAGAGGATGAAGTTTATGGAAATAAAATCCACTTAATTACTGCACTAGCACTAGGTCACTTGTGTCAAGGAAACAAAATTCACACTGAACTATATTTTACCTCTTTTCACCACAGCCAGTCTTTATGGACTAGCTAGACTAGCTATACTTAGATTTACGACACAATTTCAAAGTAGGCTATTAAAAGTCAGAAGTATCCACTTGAGTTGTACCATCCGATCCGGTAGGCTTTTCAGAACCATGCACTTTATCGCATAAACATTTGTTTTACGTTAAATGGACTAAAATAAAAATATACGGCGATCATGAATTTAATAATGAAGACATCTGAAACAGTGGCCTTGGAATTATATTTACCAAGATCGTGGGCTAAACATAAAATTAACCGTGATGTGTCAGATTTCCCGGGTCAGTTTCGCTGTGAATTGCCGTGTAGTTTCACGGGCTTTTCCTGAGCTTCCACTGGAATTGTACATAGGGAAATGAGTTTTGCCCAGGGCCTGTTGAATATCGTAGAATATCAAAGATCCTTGGGGGCTAAAGCTGTCCACAAAATCCTCTAAATCTAATCCCGATTATATGCTCATGATTACCATGGTTGCATTCAAGAGATTACAAACTCATGATCAGTCTGAATTGAGACTGGATCTCCTTTCATTTTCTTGGAATTTCAAGCTAAACTTTGCGGCTACCCACGGGAGAAAATAACATTATTTTAAACTCCATCTTGCAGTATTCCCCACTGATATGCCCTTTGGTTAGTGCGGGAGGGGGATGGGGGAGGGGGGGGGGGGGGAATGGAGCCGGTGATACGTAATGTAATTGAAAGTGTCCCCAGGAAGTGTCCGAACTACTCGCCAAAGCTGATCTACAGCGCTATCATTTTTAACGATATTTCAGCCAGGCCAAGTACCAGCCTTTGTTATAAAAGGTAGTAATAAAAGGAGATTGTACAATCAAGCACTGTCGTACGTCAGTTTGACAATAAGATACAAAGATAATATACTGAATGTGACAGGAGAATGACGTGCTGAATTCCTTCCTTTGTAAAACGCAAAAAAATTCTGTAAAACAGTAAAAAGTTGTCTGAAAAAGAACGTTAGTATAGACTCAAGATTAATGAGTTAACTGAACACGACAATTCAAACAGCATCAACTCATCATTCATAACCGCTGCCATTGATCAGTTTTAGCAGTGGCCGATCCAGGGGGAGGGTCGGGGGGGAGGGGGTCTGGAACCCCCCTATCAGGCCTTAGGGGTTTTATGCTTTCTCCATTATCCATAGCAAAACCATCTCCAGGATCCACCTAAATGCACTTTTCAGAGCCTGAAATCTCAATATTTTTCTGGGGAGGCCACTCCGCGCCTTTACTACTGACATCTACTTCCAAAAATTATCCTTCAATTTACTTCACATTTTCGGGAAAACCCAGGGACCCCCCTATCAAAATATCCTGGATCCGCCCCTGTTTGGCACTGAGGTGAAACGTATAAGATGTTGAATTGTATTATTATTTTCTTAAAGTTAAAATAATATTAGCTAAAAGTTGGTTAGAGACAAACAATGCAAGTTACTGGGAAACCGTCAGTCCATCAGTCACAACAAATCAAAACTGTCTCTTTAGCTTTCTGATGATAGTCCCAAACTTTGATCGCACTGAGATAACCCAGGCCTTATTATCAAAGAGAGATTGTTCGCTGCAGTCACTGGACTATGATGAAGAAATTCTTATGTTGTTTTTGGCTCAGTGTTTACCAAGACTGCAGTGGTTAACCAAGCCAAAATATAACGCGTCAGCAAATTCTACCCATACACTTGTGAATTAAATTTCGCTTTCTGTTTTCTAAAAGGCGTGATAATATTAAACAACACATGTAACACATGTAATAATAAGTGAACGCAATCACATACACATGGCAACATGGCAGTTATCCACAGCCAGACCGGATTAGCTAGGATGATCGAAGCACTTTGCCTTTATAGATTCTGATGCATAGGTATTCATTAACAATTAAGACATTTGATTTTTATTCTGAAAAGTTGCAAATTTGCCGGCAGACGACTGCGTCAGCTATTTTTCTGTTCTCAGTTTCGCATGTAATTTGAATTAAATTGTCGTCTGTTTTCTTAAAGGCTTTAAATTTATTAGAAGGTTGTTGAGTTGCAATCTCAGGGTTACATTCTGAACATTACTGTCTGGATATTGATTCAGCGTGGAGAAGACGCTAGCGTTGTGGTATGGGTATACAATGTTACAAGAGTGGAGGCGTCGAAGGGCCTTCTAATTAATGAAGTGTTAGCATATAGGTTTGAGTTCATTTCACAACCATCACTTTTCCAATTCATGACCGATTGATATGTATAACTTAACTAACTGGATATAACAAACATTTTTTAGCCAAATATATGTGCATCAGATTAAGAAATTACTTACGCAATGTTCAGCATTTTTTATCCATTTTACGCGGTTTCCTTCAGGCCAGCAGTGGAAGTTTCTCTGTTCGTCTCCAGCTAGGGTTGGGTCTGCCACAATTCTAGAATCTATTTGTCCCTCGGCTGCACTGAGTCAAAGAGAATCGAAATACTCCTCACGCGTTATAAGGTGCGTGGGCATGCAAGGTGCGTGCAGATTCTTCGAATGAGTAACCCTCTGCTCCAGCTACAAAGGTTTAATAGTATCCTGTTTATCAGATGTCACTGAATCCGGGTATTTCCAAATTTTGATCTTAATCAGTTATAGGTCTCGAGTTTTTTTACTTTCTTTAATTTTTTTTAAATTTTTGGTGGGTACTGGGTCGATGACAGGAAGAACATTAAAATTTCATTATAACAAATAGTAGTGGCTTGATTCTCGGACGGTCCGACTCGGTCACTCATTCCATACATATATCATGTCAATAGCTGCTTGTCTGACCAAGTTATTGATGGATGTATGGAATGAGTACATCAGCCATGAATTATCATATTTTCACTGAGTAACGCCCCAGCCCCAGGCGATATTTTTAAACTGTACACAATGTGTATTTCATTTTCACATTGTCCCAGAACGATAGTCTTCGGTGCGCACTAATATAGTGAAATTCTTATGCAATTAAGGGTGATCAACAGCAAATTTCTCCTTACAGTATCGATACATTGTCAAGCAGACAGGTGATGAGAATCAAGAAAATCATCAACTATAGAATTGTCTTGATCTACCTCCAAATTCTCAGAACTGACATTAACCCTTTCACTCCCAGAGTCAAATTAAACCTCGAGGTTACTATACTGTGGATGAAACCCAAGTGTGTGACCATTCAAATGAAAGCTATTAAGCAGTACTTTCATGCGGTACTGTTTATTATGCTGTACAAGGTGGTTCTAACTTTTAAGTCTGTGGATGAAACCCTAGTGTGTGACCATTCAAATGAAAGCTATTGAGCAGTACTTCCATGTGGTACTGTTTATTATGCTGTACAAGGTGGTTCTAACTTTTAAGTCTGTGGATGAAACCCTAGTGTGTGACCATTCAAATGAAAGCTATTAAGCAGTACTTTCATGTGGTACTGTTTATTATGCTGCACAAGGTGGTTCTAACTTTTAAGTCTGTGGATGAAACCCTAGTGTGTAACCATTCAAATGGAAGTTATTAAGCAGTACTTTCATGCGGTACTGTTTATTATGCTGTACAAGGTGGTTCTAACTTTTAAGTCTGTGGATGAAACCCTAGTGTGTAACCATTCAAATGGAAGTTATTGAGCAGTACTTTCATGTGCTACTGTTTATTATGCTGTACAAGGTGGTTCTAACTTTTGAGTCTGTGGATGAAACCCTAGTGTGTGACCATTCAAATGAAAGCTATTAAGCAGTACTTTCATGCGGTACTGTTTGATTTTGACAATTTTGCAAAATGAAATTCAAGATTTTTTGCTCAATTTTGGACTTAGCCGGAGTGAAAGGGTTAAAAGAATATACGACAATCATATAAGGAGTATGACTATTTTGAGCTTTGTAACGCTTTCTTGACTGATTTCAGTGGTTACTTTACGGCACAAAATGGTTTTGTTAAAAGATATATGATTTCACAGATTTTTTTAAACAATTAATTTAAATGGATTATATCTATATCCTAATCGTGTCTTTTTCCATGGATTAATTAAACGGCCAGATAGATTACTATACTGGAGCTTCCACGGTTCTAGAATAACAAAATTCCTAATAGTTTTGTACACGGTGCCACTGGATCTTGAAAGGAAATATTTCCGGCTGCAGAGAATCCTTCCTGTTTACCTTGCTTGCGCTCCAAACACGCGCGTTCTTCTATCGTTTGCCAAAACGGAGTGAGTTGCTGGAGTTACGCAGGCGATGTACGTTTCCTAAGACTACAAAATACTTTCCTTCCCAACCATCATTTGGTTCGTCAGGCAACGAAAGTGCGCAAAAATACTTCTCGACTGCCTAACAATAAAGAGAGAGAGAATTTTAAAAGTTGAATTTCACTCCCTCCTTCTCACGATCACTGCATCGACAATGGGGTCACGCTGAATGCGTCAGGGCATATATTTCAGCTGTCAGTTGCAATTTCAGGCCATTTATAAAATCTGTTATCACTTTTAAAAAATGTTAGCCATCATGGTGCCAACAACTGCTGATTAAATAGTGCATTGACGCAGGAACGTACGGCATTCTAAAAATAACCGTTTCTGGTCTGTATATGTAAGTAACGCTGCATTGAATACCTGATGAGGGAGTTGCTTGCTAAGAGTCATCCTGTTGTTTGAAACAACTGCAGAGTACAGCTCATAAGGACATGTCAAGTATGTCTCTCAAAATCTAAACTGGGGTCGGTCGACTATCATACATGTATAGTAGAGTCAGTTGAGGCAGTCTTCATGAGCCACAGCGATATGGTCGATATGTAATGATAACCTCAGGTCGGAAGAAAATATTCAAATTATTTTCACTTTCCGGCCGGTATTTTCGTTCCCTGAGCCTAAAGTTGTTTTGGTCAGCAGTATGGCGAAACGAAAGATGGGTTTTTCGACGAGAAAGTCCTGGGACGAGAACGATTTTGCCGCCAAAGTGATAGAAAAGAAAAAAAGCTCTGATTGGTTGAAAGTCATGTACCATTATAATGGCCGTATTCACACTAGAGACGGGAAACTCGTCTGAGACGGGTTGTCCGTCTCAGACGAGTTTCCCGTCCTAGCATGAAAACGGGACGGTTATAATTTTAGACGGGTAACTCGTCTGATTTTACCCGTGTACTTTTCCGTCGCTTTAGACGGATTTCTAAGACGAGTTTCCCTCTGTGACGGATAACTCGTCTTAGAAATAAGGCAAGGTAACCGCGCCTCCGCTTCAAAGTGAAATTGACAAGTAGTTAGACTCGTCTCGAATTCACACTACCTAGGACGAGAAACCCGTCAGATGAGTTTCCCGTCTCTAGTGTGAAAACGGCCAATGCGATTGAAACAAATCGTTCAAAAATATGGAGTATGTATGCACAATAACTGTGTACATGTTTTTTGTATTTCCCCTAAAAGTGATCGATTTCTAATAACTTCTCTGAGTTGTAACCAAATAACTAGCCTCGTCCCCAGGAAAAACGCTCTGAAACGAGGTTGAAATAGGAAGCTATCTCATGCGTGATCGGAAAAATTGTCTTGAAGTAAGAGCTGAATTCCCGCATAAAGAATTTTATGAAATAAACAAGATACTACGCGCGCTCTGATTGGCTCAAAACCATTTACCATAACTCTATGGTACCATAACTTTTGCTTTGTGTTGTTATTTCATAAAAAAAAACAATAGAAAACTATCTCATGAAGAATTATAGAAAATCATGTATGGAAAACCAAGGAGAATTTTAATGGATTTTTTATTATATGTATATCAGAGTGCTGGAACCCTAATAAAACATGCAGAAAGATCTTCCAGCATGGGTGGTTTTCAAGTCAAGTTAGTAAGCAATTTTCCGTGCTCACAATACTAAAACCATGTTTAACTCAACAACCACTTTTAAACACGTTTAAAGACTTTAAACACTGCTTCAGTGTGAATCGTATTAGTTTGACTATTATATAGCAGTTTAGGTACGTACGTAGTCTCCTGGTTTTATAAGTTGTTGGAAATCGGTGAAAATTCTACGGTAATCGTTTCTTAGCAGTTTTAAATTTAAGAACGGCAGTGTCTCGAAGTGTTATTTGAGAAAGTGAAAATAGCAAAATTTCCTTTTTACAAAAGTTTCTTGATGATAACAAATTTCGACAACGATATTTTCATGGTGTTTTTATTTACCCGAAAGCAGGTGTTTACGCCGACAGGGTATCAACTGCATGCAACGAAAAACAGAGAGAAATTAATTACGGTATAAGAACTTACTAGCTGACTCCATCCCAGTTTAACAAAATGTTTCAGAATTTTCAACTGGACGCTTCTCGCTTTACTGTCACTATGTTTTCTCAGATGCCATTTTTAAGCCATTTTCTCGACTGCTGTTTCTTCTTAGAAAACGTAAACAGTAAGCGGGCCCTATACATATTTAAATAACCGCTAAATAAACTTTCAGTTAACATCACGCGTGTGACAGTTGTCTTATATTCCCTTGAACAAATATTGGTGTGGCTTCTTGTACTTTCGACGCTTGTTCAACTCGCGTGCCAAAACTCGTCTTTAGCTATTTCGTGCCCTGTCTCACCGCGAAAAACCATTTTGTTATTTTAGCTGGTCGACAGGACTGTTTTGATTACAACAGTGGGTCAGTTAATCCTTAAATACGGCAATTATTGCACGACTTAATTTTCTAGTGCCTCTAGCTGTTTTAAACAGGTACGTATGCAACGTTTTTTTTAACATTCCATAATATTTAAGGCTGTCACGTAACATGATCAGAATTAAGTGAAAATGACTTATTCCAATTCTAGACCGAGTTCAACACTGCATGCCTCTAAATTATTATTACTTCTTTTATAAAATAACTGTTTCCATTGTTTGCTCTATGGGCGATACGAGTTTTTTAGTTCATGTTTATGTTTAGTTATAAAGCGTCTTGTTCAGATTAACTTTTAGTCACTTTGTAAAGGATATAGATTTTTTATGATTATAACACTCCGTGACATTTAAAAAACTTTAATAATCGACATCGCTAAATTTTACAACAATTTAATGCATACTGGTAGAACGGAATCCACTCATGCATTAATAAATTAAACCACAACAGAAAACTCTTCTACCAAAGTCAACGATATAATGAAAACAATATTTTTGTCAGTCTACATTTTAGAATCATGCGTGCCAAATTTAAGAGAACTTATAATTTTCCCGCCATTTCTTTCGCGTCTGCTCGCGTCAAGATATTTGCGCTATAAGAAATACAACGCTAATAATGATAACATCCTTGTAAATAATAATTACATCTTACTCACGCATTTACACAATTATACAACGCTGTCAGTCACTACAAGACCGCTAACCTTTCAATGGCTTTTGAATTTGCTAGACGCTGATTGGCTGTCGAGACAAAGGCTATCTAAGGGCACTAAGGTACCGAATTCATTTATTCATTGTGTTCATAAATTCACCGCGTTGTCTATAAACTATGAACTTATTTAAATTTTAACGGAATACCGAAGTGCGTGTAATCGACTGTTAGACAAAATTATTTCTTGCGGCGGTATAATTGAACTTTCTCTAGACTGATTTTGAGCCATCAAGTCATTTTAAAGGAGGCGTGCTCAAGATAGTGCGCAAGACAAGAAGGTAGGCTTATGTTCGACCACTGATTGAGATAAATATTTGAAAATACGTTCATCAGCTGTTAACAGTAAATTCGCTTATTATTCTGTTTAGCCTTGTGTAAAATTGATCGACCCCATCGCACGAGCGTGATGTCGGCGGACGATTTCCGTGTGGTATCGCCTGGAGCTAGCGCTGTCTCGAACGGTCACCACAGTCCAAGAACTGACGACTTTTCTCCCGATAAAGATATTGCGAGGCTTCAAAGAGAGAACGGCAGGATCAAGGTAACATAATATTAACGAACCAACCATGAAGTGCGACAGCTTTCGTCAAAACATGAAAAAGCATAGCAGTTTGACAGCTACGTTCAAAGGACCCACTATATAATTAAAAACACGACAACCTTTGCAATAAGAAAAGTCGATAGTTTGACAATTTCAGAAGCGGAATTTTCGCACGGCACCGGATCTGACTTCGGCCTTTATCGAGATGCAAAGTTATTGGTAACTTTTTTTGTTTTTATAGTCTTCAACTGTATCAACATCCGAGAGGTCGCGAGTTTTCATTACAATATATCTGTTTACACTAGTGAAGACGATATATCACTGACTACGGATAATGTATTGTTAGAACAAGTTCTTGAATATAGCTCTCTTTCATGTCATTGTTTGCCTACTTCTCGCATAGGACAATAACTTCGTCTCCTTGTAGTTGACTTGCGCCTTTGCTAGCTAATTTGCTCATAACTGCTAAATTTTTATGTAAAGTATTCATGTTTACTCAGTAATCTAACTTGAAAGTTCATATAAACCGTATGTCAATTTTGAGGGCATTTTTTTATATGAAGCACGACTATTAATAAGCGATAACTCTTCGTAACGGATTAGATCCTATCTTTGAATCTCTTTTTAATTCAATATGATTAATCCCAAACGTCATTCGTTCGATTCGTTACTAAAGCTTTAAGGTTACCGCTCTCTTTATTTTTCTGTCATAAAACAAATTCAAACTTTATGGCCCCCTTTCAAGTGTAAGCTCTTGTGACATGTTAAACAAAGACTGAACCCCAACAACAAAGCCCTGGAATTGAAATTTACATATCGCGCGAACGAGTCATGCATGCATAACGGTTTCTGCCCTCATGAAACGAGTTAGTGAACCTTGAAATCTGTTCTTTTACGAAATATTCAGCTGTTTTCCTTCTGAAAAGTATGCAAGAATTGTCTAGTTGTGTAAGGTGAGTGAAAAACTGAACTTATAAAGCAGGGCGCAAATGTTGTCAAGTTTGCAGACAGTTCAGTGTTTTGACGCTTTTGTCAGTTTGGCTCAAGTGATTAACTCCTGATGCGAAATTTTGAAAAACGCAAAATGTTAAATGTTCTGAAAATACTGCGTGACAATTTAATTTTTCCAGCGGTGGGCAATTGAAACTTTTTGTCCAACATGCAATTGCATTATTTGATTATATGTTTTTCTTTTTTCGCTCCAAACCTGTCAGTTAGATGTCTTTATTACTATGCAAAAATGATTAATGACTAATTTAGTTTGCAACTAAATGGGGCAGTTTGCTCTATTACTGAATTCCTAGCTTGCGAGCTATGGTTAACACGAAACGATGCAAAGAGATTCTGTTAGACGTCGGAGCTTGAGAAAGCACGTTCATTGCTGTATGTATAGCGACTGAGTTACCAGTAAGGACCAGTAAGTCGTAGAATCAGTAGATAAGATGAGATTGTGAAGCTATGCAAATGAAATGTATGATAAGGCAGTGAGGTCGCGCAGCACTATATAACACGATACGTTTCCTCATGCAGGTCAGTTCCTCGATAATTCTTATCACAGCCTGATCGCCTTATATCACAATGCCGTTGGTACTATACTCGGATCGCATTCTCTCGTTCTTTTAAGACCGATTCCGGATAGACGGATCGCGTGTGTACCTCGCGCGGAGGCCATTTCCACGCGCGACGCTGGTGAGGTTTTTGAGAGAAAGTGGAATCGAAAGCTGTCCGTAAACTTTTGCAATGTCCATTACCTGCGAGGTGGATATTTATAAGTCGCCTAACCTCTTAACGATATTTATTCACATGCAACTAATATATTTAATTTGTTTTAGGAATATTCAAGACGACTCAGTGAAGAAAATATGAGGTGTGTATATTTTGTGCGTACTACATGACGTATATAAATGGCCAGAGTGACAATTTTCGCGCGCTTTTAGTTTCTTTCATGCGAGAAGCTGCTTTCAACATGCAAATTCTAAACTGAGCCCAATTTCGCAAAAAAATGTCATGACAACTTATGAAACGCATAGAAGAGTACGTTTTATCTCAAGAAAATGTTAGTTTCTGTTCCCAAAAATATTCAAGATGCTACTGAAGGACAACTTCAAACGGTAAGAATTGAGTGTAAACGGAAGCTCTATTGTTATGGCTGATCACGGCAGTAACCATGACGACATCAATATCCTCACATGTGAAAATTCCAATTTGTCGCTACGTCGAGAGCTGACAGTGAGTGACCAGTGAAGCATCAAGCGCGCGAAAACAAACCAGTGACGTCAGAGTGCACCATGGGCATATGGAGTCGCACAATTAACCAATCAGAGCGCGCGCTTCGCTGAAGTTATGTTATCAATAAAAATAGTATCTTCACTTCGCATGATGAAGATATCATTTTTAGTAACAGTAAAATCCTGGTTGATTTCATCAGTATCTATATAATAAAAGAATATATTCTGATTTCAGTTCCCCGACGCATTACCAGAACGGAAACGGAGCAAAGGAACAGCTTTTAGAAGCGATCAAAAACCGTGACAATGCTGAACGTGAAATCAAAGCCCTTAAAATGCAGCTTAACATGGCGGAGGAAACACGCGATAGCGTGCGGAGAGACCTCATGGACGCACACCGCAAAATGCGAGAATGCGACGAAGCGAAAGAAACACAACGCAAAGAAAACTTAGCACTCAGAAGACAAATCAAAGACGAACAAATCGAAAAAGGTTCCCTTCAAAAAACGTGCGAAGAGCTGCGAGAAAAGGTGAAACAGACTGAAGGCGAGAGAGTTGAAACGAGACGCGCTCTCGACGAGCTCGAAAGCAAGTTCCGAGTGTGCGACGACAACCGCGCGAGCATCACCGGAGAGGCGAACGATCTTCGTAGCCGACTGAACGAATTTGAAGCGGAGCGTGTCGAGACCAGGCGGGAACTCCAAGAGGCGTTGCGTCAGGTGAAGATACTCAGCAGCGAATGTCTGCTCGGGAAAAGAGAAGTGTCAGATCTTCAAGAACGGTTAGCGCACGGGGAGGCTTTACGAGAGGAAGTGCGTCATGAGGCGTACAACTTGAAACAAAGCATACTGCATGTTGATAGCGAGAAGGAGGAAGCAAAGCAACATGCGTCGAAACTGCAACGAAGGTAAGAATATACAACTCTAAATTGTTTTAGATCGAGTTCTGTTTATGTAGTTAAATACGTTAGCCTGCGCCGGACCAGGCTCACGTGGGGCCCACGCGCGAGCGGCGAAAGCCGCGAGAACAAGCCGGAGACTGGGCGGGTTCTAGTCTCCTCTCCGGCTCGCGCCAACTGTGAGCCTGCGAGCAGGCTAAAATTACGTTAATTTCCACGACATTGATTATTTTTATTGTTGCTTTGGTACAGTCAGTTTACGATAGTTGTTAGAAGCTGCCATATAAACTGTTATTCATTGAACCGAGACAATCAATGAGGAATACCATCACAATTTATTGTTTGTTTATTTGACATATATTTTCAACCAACAAATCTGCGTCTCGGATGATGATAGTTTTGGTAGGGCCGGATTCATTCTTGCAATTTTAGCGAGTTGTACTGTTATAAGAACATTTTTAAAGGTGCGTTTTGTCTTTGCAGTTGCCATAGCCTGTTCCAGGCGTTGGGATAGTGGGGGTGCGACGCGAAACGACGCGCGAAGAGCGGCGAGGGGATTGTGGGATTATCTCGCCCTCTCTCAATCCTCTTGCCCGGCACTCTTCGCGCTTCGCGCGTCTTTTCGCGTCGCTCCCCCACTATCCGAACGCCTGGAACAGGCTAGAGTTGCCAAGGATAGTTATCGATTTGATATCTTTTTTCACTTGGTACAGTAGTTCGATCATTTTGGAACTTCGATTACAGATTAATTAACTATTTATTTAAATTTTATTTGCGTTTTTAAAGGATCAAAGAAGCGGAAGATACCTTTGCCAGCCGAGAAAAAGACTACCAAGCTCAACTGGAAGAGTTCAAACAATTTGAACAAAAAGCGAAAAACAAGATAAGAGAAATGGAGAACCTCCTGGAACAAACTACATTTGACCGAGAAAATTACAAAGCTCAATTGTCTGGAAATGATGGAAGGATCAGCGCTCTGGAATCTCAAATCGCTCGAATTGAAGCCTCGAAGAATGATTCAGAATTCAAGTTGTCAAGCCTCTACTCAATCCTTCGACGATCACTCGGCTTACGATCGCACTCCCGACCTCCGACACCGAACGAAGGCAGTCCGAAGAAGAACCGAAGGTCTTTCCGAGGGCGATCTAGATCAAGTTCAGGTAAACCCAGTTTGAATTTCACATGCATGGCTCTGTTGGCCACCCTGGTGCAGAATTATCTGGCCGTTGTAGAGAAAAATACGCCTACCCGCGGCAGCACTCATTGTTCGTCCGCCCCCTTCCCAGTCCTCTTTCACTCGTCCCAACTCTCCACGTTTTGCGAATCCAAGATGGTGACTAAACACTCGAACGAGATCACTCGCCCACAATCCGCCTACATTCCAGGCTAGAGCACATGTAGTTTCCATCCTGTTGAGCCACTGGCTCCGAATAGCTTTTACTTACTGACAATTTATCAACAAAAATTTCAATTCACTAATTGTAAACTTCGTGTTTTATGATTTTTTTTTTGCAGACGACTCCTCGGACGACATAGATCCAGACGCCGTAAAATCATCCTTATCCGAGCTACTGCAGACCCTGAAGGAAACAGAACGAAAGAAGGAGGAGAGTTTAGTGAAGGTGGACAGTTTACAGAATGCTGTGGCTCATTTGGAGGAAGACAGAGCAGAGCTGGACGGAAGACTCCGAGCTGTGCACCAAGAGATGAATGAACTAAGAGATCAGAAAAGATTGTTGGAAGAGAGATTGAACAGTTCAGAAACCGCGCTTACTTTGCAGGTGAGAAGAGAATGTTGTTATTTATACTGTATGTTTGGGGAAACATACTCCGGATACCGGATACTGGACTCCGGATTGAGCGGTCCGGGCTCGAGCTCTGGCCGGCCTGTAGACTGCAAAACAGTCCGTATTTTCGCGCGAGAGTGTCGGGCTTAACGCGGCCGAAGGATCTGGAACGAGCGTGAAATTACGAGTGGGATTGGGGAGAGACGCGAGAAAAAGAGAGACTGTTTTGCAGTCTAGCTGGCCTGGGTCATTGTGTTGTGTTCTTTGGCAAGACACTTCACTCTCACAGTGCCTCTCTCCACCGTGAAATCGTGATATTTGTAACACTATACAAGACGCAACTCAAACCAATTTTATTTACATTTTTTTTTTTCAGGAAGAGGCAATACAAAAGGTTGAACGAGAGCGAAATGGGTTGGTTGAAAAACTACAAATGCTTGAGGGTACGTTGGGTCTATCAGAGAACGAAAGAAGACAACAACAAGAAAAGATAAGGGAACTTCAAGACACCGAGAAACGAATGAAAGGCGAAAAGCACGCATTGCGGACCCAACTAGAAGCAGCATCCGGGGAATTTAAGAAGAATGAGTTGAAGCTAAAGGCCCTGGATGGCGAATTACAAAGGCACAAACGTGTACAGAATGACGTGAATGCTGAAAATAAAGAATTAAGAGAAAGGCTGAGTGGTGTACTGAAGGCAAATCAAGAATTAGAAAACAATGTTTCTAGTTTAAACCTTGCAATACAGAAGTTAAACAGCGCCGTGAAGAAAGGCGAGACGGAAGAGGCACGATTGAAAGATAAGCTCCAGGCTCTCTCCGTTTCTCTAAGTGAAAGCAACAGCAGCTCACAGAATTTACAAGACCACATTAATCAGCTGCAGCGCTCTCTCGAAAGCACAGACGGCGACAAACGCTTGCAGCAAGAGAGAGTTGGAGCACTCCGTGAAACGGTGAAAGATTGCAAGAACGAAAATCGCGCTTTGGCTGAAAAAGTTGATTTCTTGGAGAAAACCAGAGAGGACGCTGAACTTAAAATTAATGACTTTGAAAATCAAGTCAAACACGTGAAAAGTCTTTTGATCCAGCGGCAAGAGCGTGAAGATGAACTTCTTATAAAACTGCAAGATTTGGAGGAGGAAAGTAACGCTCTTAAAAGCGAAAACACTTCCTTGCATAAAACAAATTCCTCATTTGATGTCGAAAAGAGAGATTTAGAAAAGAGCAATTTACGAATTGGCAAAGATGTCCAGGCACTTAAAAAGACGCTGGATAGACTCCAAAGAGAACGCGTAGAGTTTGAAGAATCATTCTTCGAGTCAAATCAAGAAAAAGAAGCTTTAAACAGAACGCTTAGCGAGGCAGCAAAGGAAAATATAGAGTTGAAGGAGAGAGTGGATTCTTTACAGAGAGCAATTCAAGATGCAGAGGTCAAACACACTGAAAGGTAAAGCTGTTTGTTCCTGAGAGTGAGCCAGTCTGTCAGTCAGTCGGTCAGTCGGTCGGTCGGTCGGTCGGTCGGTCGGTCGGTCGGTCGATCGGTCTGTCGGTCGGTTTGTCTGTTGGTCTTTCTGTCTGTCGGTCGGTCGGTCGGTCGGTCGGTCGGTCTGTCGGTCGTCGTCGTCGGTCGGTCGGTCGGTCGCTGGTCTGTCAGTCTTCAATCAATCAATTAATCAATCAATCAGTCAGTCAGTCAGTCAATCATCCATCGATCTTAAATTAGTCAATTAATCAAATCGACGATCAAAGTATTAAATCGGTGATCCCTTGCACAAACTGAAAGGCCGCTCAAATGCAAATCTTGAACGTTCCTTACGACGTTATTTTCTTTCTTATAGCTTACTTGAGGTTACAGAGAAGCAACAACAGGATTTGGAGAAAGAGGCGAAGAGATCGCACATGGCAGTGGAAAAAACACAGAAGACATCCGAGAAACGAGAGAGAGCGTTCAAAGCAAAGGTGGAAACTCTAGAGAAGCAGGTAATGGTCATACAGAGGTAATAATCAGAGTTGGAAGGAAAAGGCTTTAATAAGCAAAGTCCTGTACGAAGAAATCGATGTGGAAGTATAATGCACATAACGAACATAAATATATGAGAAGTTCAAGGTGTCCGCTTTATCGAGAGTAAAAACAATACAGTTGTTATGCATGGTACCATGAAAGTGTCCGTAATACCGTAAAAGCGGAGTCATTTTCAGTCAAACCTCTATAGCTTTCGCTGGGTGGAGGGCTGGATTCAGTTTGTCCGTAATAGCGGGTGTTCGTAATAACGGGGTGTCCGCAAGGCGAGAGTTGACTGTATTCACTACAGTCAACTCTCTGTTAACGGACACCTCTTTAAGACGGACACCTGTCCGTCTTAGAGAGGTGTCCGGCTTAGAGAGAGTTAAGAGTTAAGACTGAAAAACGGCGCGCAGGGACCAACACCAGGTGTCCGTTTTATAGAGGTGTCCGTCTTACAGAGGTGTCCGTTAAGAGAGAGTTGACTGTATATATGTAGCTCGTGACAATTAAAATAATGGAAGCCAACTTTTAAGTTTCTTGTTGGACGAAAGTCATGTCGCCTTATTTGCCGTATCGATGATTCAGTATTCTGTTGATATTTCAGGTAACTGTCCTCAAACGAGAACTCCTGAATGAACGGGACGAGAAAGAGAAGCAATACAACAAAGTTGCAGTCAAAAGCGATGAAATAAGAGAGGTTCGACAGTCTCTGGGAAAGTCACTACAAGCAGTCGAGGAGGACGCGAACAACCTCCGAAGTATGCTCGGAAAATCACTTCGCAAGATCGATCGGTATACCGAAGCTATCCGACGAAATGAAGTACCACCTCCATCGACTGACACAGACGGATCGACGGTGGATGGGTATCCTCGCCAGCAAATCGATCAGTCATCGGAAGAGGCGAAGTATCTTCGGTTAGCGAAGAGACGTACGCGGTCGGCTTCACACGGCTTGAACTCGAAAGAGCGTGGGAGCAGGACTGTTGGCGTGACGTCATCTTCGACTCGCGCTCCATCGTCGGATGTCATTGTGAATAACTCGAAAGTGGATCGGGAGGATCTGGCACTAGATTTACCCTCACCTGAAGTTCAATCCCCGCTCAGGAGATATAGGCGAGCTAGGAAGTCCGTAAATTAATCAGGTGTACATTTTTGCCATCGTTAAGGTCGGTGCACACGAGGTGACTTGTCCCCGGGACTAGACCCTGCGACAAGGCCTTTCGTGTGAACTACCAATTTCCGTCGTCCCTGCGACTTGTCCCATGAATAAATTCAGATTGGGTTGATTTTAAGGGGCTAGTCCCCGGAACATATCCCCTCAAACTCGTGTGAAGTGTTCGTGGGACTAGTCCTTGTAGCCAAATAAGAAAAGCAAACAATCAAAGCCAAATTGGATTGTCCCTGCAACAAGTACGCGCAAGGGACTTGTTCCCGGGACTTTTCCGCCTCGGGACCAGTCCCTTGCAACCAGTCCCTGCAACCAGTTCCCTCGTGTGAACAGCTACAGGGGACTTGTTGCAAGGACTAGCCCCGGCCGGGGACAAGTTCTCCCGTGTGTACCTACCTTAATATTCCTACTTAAATCAGCAAGGAGACTGAATCACCAATATAATTGTATAATTGTAATAAGTGTATAGGACTCGAGGATATTCATATCCTATGCATGACGTCACACAAGCATTTGGAGACCATTTCCAAAAAAAAAAAATGAATGTAAAGGTTAATTTCAGAAAGCCAAGTCACGATGTTGAGTTTCAAATAGCTATATATAGATTTTCAAACTGATATCGACGACGGCATCGACTAGAATAGAATAAGTGTGAGTTGCACGATTGAAATTAATTTTTTTTTTGAAACTTGAGAACAATTTTAAAAAAGTATTTATACTGCCTCGTCCCCAGGCGCCGCTGCGAGCGGGAAAACAGGGAGCGCGGGGCTTGATGGTCCCACAACTCCACGCGCACCGCGCACAACCAAAGAGCGAAGCCTGGGGACGAGGCAGGTATTTATAAGAGTTCAAATCTGTGAGGCACCAAACGGAACTTACTTACAGTATGAATAGTTAGCTCTAATTCCCAAAAATGATCTATCACATCTAGTTTCTCCTTACAATATCAATACATTGTCCAGCAAACAGGTGATGAGAATAAAGACAATCATCATCTGGTGGATATTGTCTTGACAGTGGCGGATCCGGGGGGGGGGGGGGGGGGGGGTCCGGACCTCCTATCAGACCTAAGGCTTTTTTGCTTTCGCGATTATCCATAGCAAAAACCATCTCCAGGATCCACCAAAATGCACTTTCCTTCTTTTCAGAGCCTGAAATCTCAATTTTTTTCTGGGGAAGGCACCCCAAACACCCCCAATTGGAGAGGAGTTACCCCATCTGCCCCCCCCCCCCCCCCCCATCTGCCCCCTCTCATGCCTACCCCGAATATGGCTACGCCGTGTGAAAGGTTTTAGTAATAACTATTGCCGTCTACTTCCAAAATTCTCACATTTTCGGGAAAACCCTGGGACCCCCCTATCAAATATTCCTGGATCCGCCCCTGCTTGATGTAATACCAAATTCTCAGAACTTACATTAAAAGGTGTTATATGAAAATCAGTATAGAGAATTGATAGTTTGAGCTTGAGCGGACTGGATGGGTTAATTAACTTGGCAGTGCACGAATCAAGATATATATAGTCAGAGTAGTGTGTAAATATAATCCTGTACGTATCATTCGCATACGCTGTAATATAACTAAGAGTGTTATTATATTTATGGATGAAAAATATCAACTGAAATACCGACACTTATACAATAATCAAGAGAAAGCACGTTTTACAGACTGAACTACGTAAAATAATATATAATCAGCATACTTTTATACTCTTTATTAACGAAATCAGATTGCAAATGCAATAGTATTTTTCAAACAGTTTAAAGGAAAGCAAAGAGAGTTTGAACATACCATATTTCCTATATATATTTCAATTTAAATTCCTTGCTATTTTCTTCGCTTTATGTTTTCAACCTCCATGAGTAAACACTTTAATTTAAGTTTAGACAATCTTGCTTGTTATATAAACTTCATGCGTTCCTCATTCTGACTGCTTGTACGTTTATCATTCACATTTCAAAGGGCGCCGCTTCACCCGTCATTGTATAAAGAGTAGTGTGCCTTAGATTTTTAGAAGAATAAAGAGAAATTCATCTTCCACGCAGACACTCAGTCTATCAGCGTTATTTCATACATGTTTTAAATACAAAGCTGACTCCAGATCACTGCCGACACATGCCATCCAAAACAGTCTTCTCCGATCTAGATCTTTTTGCACATTATTGAAAAACAAGCAGCAGCTGTTAGAGAGGCCACAGGCACCACAAGCGGATGCTGCTAATAAAGTTGTATGTGTGAATGCAACAGATCAAAACTGTCAAGCATCAAAATTCTTTGTTTTAAACAATTTTAAAATGCTTGTTCCTTCTCCCACAACCACCGCCCACCCCCACCCCCTCAATACACATCCCGTCCTCCCGCCAAATAGGTTGATTTGCGTTGACAAAACATGCACAAAACCGATTTCACAGCCACAAAAAATGGCGTTTGCCGAGCATAGAGTGACGGGAATGTTGGAGACAGAGCCACTGAACTGAACAAAGCGAATGGACGATCATATGAAATTGCGAGACTTGACCTTAGGCGAAACGTCGCTGGTTTTGGAACATATGTGTCACAGTATGTAAGCACATGCCTTGACAAAACATGCATGGCAGATTCATTTTCAGGGATAAAATAATTTCTACTCAGTTTGTTTTGTATTTCAATTTATAATAAAATCTGACAAATAAGCGCGTTTTCGTTACTTGCGATAACTTTGGTCTGAGGTTATAGAAATACGAGAAATTATTTTTAAAATGTAGTTTATGTCATTTTTTCTAAATTTTCGACAAACTTACTGCACAACCGATTCAATTGGATCATCATTACAAAATCATGTCATCCTTTTCAGCCTATTGAATCTCACAAGTTAATTACATTGTATATTGACAAACGATGTTCTACTTATCCAAACATGACAAGCATGTTGTCATCGCAACTCCAAGGCAACTAAGCTTCGCTGCAGGAATTTCATCGGATTACATGTGCATTTTAAAACCGCCATATTGTAATCGTGTATACTCTGGAGCAAACTTGAAGTTTAAACTCAATTGAAGAGCTTTTAAGGTTGCTACACTAGCGAATTTGCTTGGAACAATCGTTATAATCTCCAGTGAATGAATTCTTTATGTGATAGCCAAAACACAATGGCGGATATTGTTGTCAAAAATGGATATAACGGCTTCAACAATAACAAGAAACACAATTCCAAGAACCTAGGAAAACCTTCTACGTTCAACAACAGATTGCCACCATTACGAAGCGACAATTCAGACAAGAACAGTACAATGGCTTCCAATGAAGATAGGCCGCAGTCTCCTTTCTTGCAAGCTTCGGTTTCGGATCACAACACAACGGATATTGTAATTCTTCTCGACGACGAAGTGAAACGAATTCGCCAGTTGAGCATTAACCTGGGAATAAACCATCACTACGAGATAGCGGAATACCACAACCGATTTCACAGGCACAAAAAATGGCGTTTGCCGAGTATCGAGCGACCGAAATGTTGGAGACAGAGTCATAATTGGACAAAACGAATGGATGATATTGCGAGACTTGACCTTAAGCGAAGCGTCGCAGGTTTTGGAACATTGAAGTGTGTAAGTGCTAGTGTGGACTTAGAGAGTTTGCCAAGGGGACGAAAGAAATTACTTGAACCTGTCGATGTACCAACGTTAGGATGTTCGTATAGATTGCCCGTCCAAAAAAATAACAAGCAAAAAACACTTCAAAACAGTTGAAAACACACGATCTATTTTGTTGCATATATTATACAGATCGTAAAAGACAACATTGTATATACGGTATTGTATTACTAAAAGTCGTTATTTTATCGTACGAAATTATAAGATTGTTCTTATTGCCTATAATAAGTAAGAAGTACAATATAATACAGTTCGTATTAACTAAATGCAGCTTCCATTGAGATCGTTTACAGTTAAAACTTGAATTCCATTTTCAATAATAATTTATGCTTCAAAGAATGTTTCAATATCAAGCCATTATTTTTTGTGATGCAATATTTCTGTGGTTTACAAAGTAGATTTAAACGAGATTCAAATGGAGAAAATTGGATACAAATATATACAAACTAAGCCTGCTAAATCGCGAAGGATGCGGTTGTGCGCGCGAGGAAGACGAGCGCGCGCGCGAGGTAAACGGCGTGCGCGCGAGCCCATTTCGCGCTTCCGGCTTCCACTACTTTCTACAAAATGGAGAGGTACGTTTTGGATTAGGAAGCTGATCAATTCAATTTTTATCCATTTAGTTCGGCGTGACGTCTTCGAAAAACAGATATAAAAATCACGGGTGCGTGTATAGCCTGATGCAAGCACAAAAGTCAGTGGGAGAACTCGAAAGCTTGTCGGTGAACCCTATATATCGGTGAGGTACGCGGTTCCATGATATTTTCCTTCTTCTCTCTTTCTTCTACTCAAAAGCCGAGCAGAGTGGCTAGAGTTGCGACTTTTAAGGGGGCAATATACGTGGATTTTTATGAAATTGAATGAAAGTTGAGGAAGGATTAAATTGGTTAAAAAAAAAACACCACCAAATAGTCTGCCCCCAACACGAGAGCACTTTCGCGTTGGGCTAGTCTATTTGGATGTCCATTATCATGGCGAATTCATTAAACTAAACTAAACTATCAATTATTAACTAAAAATTCTCGAATTTTAAATACCATTAAATCTTCATTTTTCAAATCCACTATTCCCTATAATCCCTTTCTCCTCCTTCACAAACATCTGAATCCTCAAAAAAATCCATTAGAGGGTCACTCAATAGACCTTTCACTGTGAACCTATTATGGCATTTTTTAATTGCAAGAAACCTCAAAGAGATAATGTGAGAATAGCGCTAAATGTGTGAAAAACATCGTATTCAGGTATATTGCCCCCTTAACTGGAAAGAAATACAAGAGTTTGCGAAAGTCACCACTAGTTTCGATTTCTCCAAATACTCACCTTCGTAAACTCGTATGTGACGTAGTCACAGAGTCGCAACAAACTACGTGGCGTCCAATCGCTTATTACTGAGGGAGCACTGCCAGCGGGTCTTTGCTCAATGTTCCCTTATGAATTTAAAAAGTTATAAACCTTGAAGTAACAACAAAATCTTAAAGAAGTTCCTTGCGGTAAAAAGATGCACATGGCATGGCATGGCCGGCAAAAACACCACATAGCGGTCAAACGCAAAAATTTAATGCCACTTCCGGTTTTTGTTGCCTTGACTTTATACAGTTTGAAGCGTAATATGATATGGACAAGAAGTTTGTAAGGAAACGTTACTAAAAATACAGTGACAAACAAAATATGAGCCGATAATAAAAGTAGTCGGATAACAATTATTACATTATATATGTATACTCGGCTTACAAAGCTTAACTTTTCAGTAAATGTCTTAACTTTTGGCTTTAAAGTGGAGGACTTCGCAAATTTAAGACATTTGTCAGCGTCAGTTTTGGCGCGGCGGAATTGGGCGCGCGCTGTGCGCTTGACCGCTGTGGAGCAAAATATGTACTTGGTCGGCGCAGAATTTAGCGGCGATACTTATTCCCTGTAAGGCAGCAGCACATCTTACGGAATGTCACGCCATATGCTGCACGGAAATCTGGGATCCTTGAAGTGTAGATGACAAAGTTCATTGCGGAGTTTGATAAGGCTATAGTCCTGATCCACATGTGCGCCACTCCGCGCGGCCTGACCAGCGGTTTACCGGTGACGAACAAGCTGACAATCAGTGGGAACCAACAAGCCGTGAAAACGCCGGTCACAATCGCTAACGTGATGGCAACGCGCATTTCAAAGCGGGAATTGACAGCAGTGGACACTGGGCGGTTTCTTCTGACCAGAAATGCCACGATGAATGTGTAAAACACGATGATGATGGCATAGCTGAGGCCAAACATACCAACCGCCAGGAAAGCTTTGGGGAACGAGTCGGGAACGAATGCGCTTATGAAAGGAATTGTAAGCGGTAGTGTCTAAGACGTTATCAGCATAATCTTTAATCCAAACTTGTCCATTAGGATGGTTTCATGGCGCAGAGGGTACATAACAGCGATAAAACGATCAATACTGATCGCCGCCATGTGCACCACCGAAGCAGCGCAGGAAAGCCTGGATAATATGATGTAGGGTCGTTCCAGGTTTGTAGCACAGTCGCTATAGAAAGTCATCGTGGCGAGGATTGCTACAAAGAGTGGCTCACACACCATGGTGACGATCAAATCAGCGATCGCCAAGCTGAACAGAAGATAGTTTGATGAACGGCGAAGACGAGGAGTTGTAACAACTGCCGCGCAAAACAGTAAGTTACCAAGTGTCCCTAACACACCCACGAGAGTATTCGTTGAGATCAGAGCAACGCCATGAGCTACGGGAAGAGAACATTCTTCTGCTGACAGGTTAGAAGGTGAGTCGCTCAATGTGTAATTCATCATGGCTTCTGACAAACTGCACTGGTCAGCTCCTGACTTGTGAAATGATGAAGACAAGAAGAGGAAGCCGGAATAGTCGAGTCACTGCCGTAAATACTAAATTATTTATGCCAACTGAATAAACACAAACAATGACGTAAGGTACTTATAAGAATATTGTGGGCGAGCGAACCGAACTGATGCTGTATCGTGCACGCGAACCCCGGGGGCAACAAACCAACAAGGAAAAAATTTATTCTTATTTTATTAGCCGATTAGATCACTAGTTGATCCAACGTACACCAGCAGGATTGTCGTCCACGGTTGCTTGCTTGAACATCTTGACCTTTATTTCGCTGACTTGAAATGCAGATTTTACTGCTAACGGGAAGTCATTTTTATACTGATGTGGTTTGCATCTGACGTCATCAAAATTCTAAAATCTAAAGCTATTATTTTCAAATATTCTACAAAACATTAATCTCTATGCAAAGTTTGGTATCGATTCAGTGCTTCGTTTCGAAAATAAAGCATTTTGAAATTTGTCCGGGATGAACGTGTTTTTAAACTGCCACAAAAACGACTAAATACTGGTATTTTTATGTCATATAAATTTTTATACGTGACAATAATTTAGAAGGATAACTAAGGAGTTTTGAAGTGAAAGCTAATGATATTGATGGTAGAATCTACTCTACTTCTTGTACAGTTTTATGGCCGTCATATTGGATTGGTGTGCCAAAGAAGGGCACCAACATGGCGGCTGCATACTAAATACTGTAATAGTTTTCTGAACATTATTTTCGTAATAACTCGGTTATGAAAAACCTTACAAAGCTATAATTTGAAAAGAACGTTTCTTTCTTCCTGCTCTATAACCTGTATGTTAATTTTCTGATATTGTTCATGCAAAATTGAATGCAAACCACAAGCGCGCTCCCGAAATTCTTCGTTTTTTGACTGTTAAGAAGCATGGATAATAAATGTCTTAAAATAATAAATGTCCATAAAATGTTTTGTTTCCCAATGTTTTTTGTTTTGTTTTGTTTTTTGTTTTTTGTTTCCCAATGTTTTTTGTTTTTCTATCGTGAAAGTGGGTCGGTAAAAAAAAAAAAAAAAGCCGAGAAACGAAATATCGACTAATTCAGAATACATAAATAATTCCAAGCGAGCCTTGATTATATCTTCCCCGTGACCACCATTTTGAAACGAGCCGATATCACTCTGAAAAGTGTTCGAAGACGTCATTACTGGCTGATTTAGATGTCAGAATGATTTTAAGATATAAACAAAGCATTTTACATGTAAGCTTGGTAACACCCGAGAAAAGGTCGCAGGCAATGAAACTTTTCGGGTCGGGCGATGGGAAACAAAACATTTTATGGGGATGGCCTTAGTAGACAGTTAAGTGGGCAGTATCGCTGTACATTTTAGTCGTTTGTGTTTGACTCGCCCTGTGGGCTCGTCAAAATACAGCACAACTAGTAAAAATATACTATACACTTAACTGTATAATAAGATATATTTACTCTGAAATGAAAAGTTTTCACCAGCTTATATCGCGTGAGCTGCCATTTTATTTTAAAACCGCCACTCTAAAATTACTGAGACTTTAAAACTTCCCACAATAATAACATGAAGCTCTTTTTGAAATGAGAACAATATTACCCGCTGTCACGGCCTAATCTGGCCTGATATGTTCGTCATCTTATACATTATATTACCATTATACGGTAAACATATCATGTTTTAAGGGAACGTTTTATAGGGATAATCTCGTGTTTCCTTTTCAAGATGTATATTTTATATTTTATTATTACGGGTTTTTTCTTCTCTTGTTGCATCTTGAATAAATGTTATGTTATGTATTTTTTCAGTACAGGAGAATCGGTTTGTATTAATATATGCTGTTCACTGCGCCGACCCAATTATTGTGCGGCGGTTTATTTTCCGATCACGTTTTATTTATTATCACTCGCATTTTGCATTTTTGGGTTTCCGACTGTTAAATTAAATATAAATAACACATATTAAATGACCCATCAGGCAATAACAGCAATGTCACGTAGCTGACTTCCCTATAAAATTCTTCCTCAGCGAAGGGATTGCGCAGGGGGAGGGGCAAAAATAATAAACATTTCCAGAAGTCATCAGTTGCACTAGTTGACGTTTTTTTTACCGGAAGCTGTTGGTGATAAAATGTTATTTTTGATCTAGTTCGCAACGGACAAAAGTTGCAATTACCATTAGCAAAGTAGACGCGATTACAGTAAACGAATGCCATTTATTTACCATTTATTTGCCTCCATCTATATGATGATTCTTGCAGTTGTATCGTGCATTGTTTTGTGGAGAAACGTTTATTTAAACGGAGAATTATATACAGTATAGACGTCCAGAGCTGTATATAATTCTCAAGTATGGACATCCTATTCTGTATGTTCTGCAAACATCCGGGATTTCTCTTCACGCACCTGTTTGGTCAGCCTGTCAGGGGTCATGACAGGAGCCTGCTTGGTCAGCCTGTAGGGGGTCATGACAGGAGCCTTTAGCCTTTTCACGAAACTGCGAGACCACCGAACGACTTCGCTTTCATCATTTGATAATCCACTTTCTCTTTCTTCCTTATAAAGCTCCAAAACAATCGCTCTTTCGTCGCCTATGTTGCCATGTTCTGTATTTAGATGCCGCGTGGTCGTTTTAGTGGGAAGTGGTAAAAGTTGCACTCTTTCTCCAGTAACAGATAAACCGCATTCGCGATGAAACAGATTTTCGTCTTTATAATTACAGTTTGACGTAGCGGACTTTGTATTCCTTCCCTTTGAGGTCTGAATTGAGCGGTGTTTCTTTAAAGCGGCGAACGCAAGTTTCGACATTAATCATCTGACACAACCCTTTCAAATATCCAAATCTAGTTCAGTTACTGGTCCATCCCGCACTTGTCCGTTTTACTCCGCTAGCTAAAAACTGCCGACAAAATAATTTAAAATTTACTTATTGCTGATGTTGCTCGTGGATTTCAACTAATCTGTATGCGAAAAGAGAAGTTTGCTTTACCCAGTGTAAACTAAATTGACACTATCAACAGCATTTGTAATATAATATGATAAAACTTGACATATTTGACAACGAATTGTTACTTTTAATTTTCTTCTGCTAACAACCTGTTTATAACGCTCAAACGGAAGCAGTAATTGTTCTGAGTTAGGACTTCAATTGCAAAGGTTCTTTGTATTACCGCCATAGGTTCTTTGTAACGGCCATGTAATCAGTTAATAGCTCTCTTGATGATATTATATTATGCTATGTTATATGTTATGTTAAAAACTGCCGTTTTATTTTAATCGAGAAATTTGCATCTTTGTATCGAGATGAGTTTACAAGTAACTAAAGCAACAGGGCCTGAAAAAGAAAGTTAAAAATAACTTGTCGTTTCGTTAATTTCTATTTACAATGTTCTATTCACTTCCCTTCCGTTTAGTTCCGTCCGTTGGCTTCTTCGTTGGTTCGTTGTTTTTTTGTTTTTCGTTCGTACATACGAACGATCGTTTGTATCTTCGTAGGTTCGTCGGTTCGTTAGTTGGTTGGTTCTTTTGTTCGTTCGTTCGTTCTTTCGTTCGTTCATATACGTACTTTAGTTCAGTCATTGGCTCGTTAGCCTGTTGGTTCGCACGTTGGTTCGTTGGTAGTTCGTTCGTTCGTTCGTTCGTTAATGCCTTCGTTCGTTCGTTCGTTCTTTCGTTAATTGGTACCTTCGTTCATTCGTTGGTACCTTCGTTCGTTCGTTCGTTCGTTCGTTCGTTGATTCATTCATTCATTTATTCATTCATTCATTCATTCATTCATTCATTCATTCATTCATTCATTCATTCATTCATTCATTCATTCATTCATTCATTCATTCATTCATTCATTCATTCATTCATTCGTACCTTCGTTTGTTCGTTCGTTGGTACCTTTGTTCGTTCGTTGGTACCTTCGTTCGTTAGTTCGTTCGTAGTGGTACCTTCGTTGACTTCGCTCATTCATTTTTAGTAAAATACTTTCAAAAGTTTGGTATTGTTTTACATCGCGTGTGTTCAAGATGTCGCACTGAATGGAGATATGAAATGTGTGTCAGTATTTATAGGCTAATATCCTACACATTAAATGAGCTTCGTATCAATACACTGAGATGTCAGTTATTGTACAGTCCTGCAGAGGACCTCTTGACATTAATATTTGGAGTAGGTTAGTAACCGAAATATTAAAATCGTACATGGGAAAGTAAGTAAAGATATTACTTCTTTCGTTCATATATAAAAGTATTACGTATACTGACTGTTTCAATCTGAAAACGTGTTTTGTCAGTTTTAAGCTTCACTCATATCCAAAATACTATGACACTTTAGAAGATAAAAACACAGCATTCAGTGTCATTTAATTACATGTAACACTGAGATGTCACAAGATGGATATCAGAAAGATGATCATTGACACAAGCTACTCGGGAAAAAATTCCGAGTTCTCTAAACGTACATGAGTTGAACCTATATGACTCTCCGCACACGGTCGGACGCTCTACCACTGAGCTACATGAGATATAGACTCGTGGGAGCCACCCTAGTTTTCAAATGTGACAAACATCCCGTATACTGCTAGAATTAGATTTGTCGATGATTGAGAACATTACTGTATAATTGCTGATATAACATGCAATTTTGTGGAATGTTTTAGGATTAATATCATTTTCAGATATTTCGCCAACAGTTTAATGACATTAGAAGCCACTTCCTTTTCCTAATCTCAGTGATATCTCGTCACATATTGAGTCTTCCTTTACGAATTTACATGATGGGATAAAACAAATATTCTAGACTAGAGGCAGGCAAGACACGCAGCTTGTAGAATCATAGCAGAATCATTTCTTGCTAGTTCAATAGAAGAACAATATTTCAAACCAATCTCTTAGTTCATTTTCACACAATTGTTATCAGCAATTTCCCTCAGTTAATTGTTAAGATATTACAGTTGCAATGCATAATGACAAAAAACAGATATTAGTTACAATTTTAAAACTTTATTGTTTTTAAACAATATCTCACTGTGTAGAGTAAGGCGCAACGACGAACTTTTACCTTTCACTGCTCTGGTAAAGTTATCAGTTTACTTCACATCGCATTTTTGCTCGGTTTCAGTTTCGTCAACTGAGCAAAATTGACTTGCTGCTTTCCAGTGCCTTCAGTTCAGTTTTAATCTGTCTTTTGCCATGAATTCTGCCTCATCGGACAACAGAAGCAATCCGAACTCTAACCTGTCAGCAGAAGATTGTTCTCTTCCCATAGCTCACGGCATTGCTCTAATAACAACGAACACTATCGTGGGTGTGTTAGGAACACTTGGCAACTTACTGGTTTGTGTGGCAGTGGTTACAAATCCTCGTCTTCGCCGTTCATCAAACTATCTTCTGTTCAGTTTGGCGATCGCTGATTTGATCGTCACCATGGTGTGCGAGCCTCTTGTTATAGCAATCCTCTGCAGAAGAACTTTCTTTAATGATTGTGCAACAGACTTGGAACTCCCATACATAATTTTATCCATGCTTTCGTGTTCTGCCTCAGTGGTACACATGGCGGCGATCAGTGTGGATCGTTTTATCGCTATCGTCTACCCTCTTCACCACAGAAGCATCATGGAGAGTTATGGGTTAAAGGCAATGCTGATAACGTCTTGGGCATACCCGTTTGTGGTTCCCATTTTGAGCGCCGTTCTCCCAGCGACCTTTCCCAAAGGATACCTCGCTTTAGCGATGTTCAGCATCAGCTATGCTACTGTGTTCTTGTGTTACTCACTGATTGTGATATCTCTGGCCAAACATAGGAAGCAAAGAAATCAACTCCGAGCTCACTCGTCAAGTGATGTCAGTCAGTCCAGGGTTGAAATCCGCGTTGCCTTCACGCTGGCGATTGTAATCTTCGTTTTCATTGCTTGTTGGTTTCCTTTAATTGGCATCCTTTTTGCGACCAGAAAACCGCTGGTGAAGAAGCATGGAGCTGCTTACATGTGGATGAGGACGTTGGCTTTGTCAAACTCCGCCATGAACTTTCTTATCTATGGTTCAAGGATGCAGAACTTTCGCGAGGCGTTCGCTGTGACTGGAAAAAGGATTATTGGCGTTTTGACCCCAAAATGTTCGCGGACACGTGTTTATAATATGAATTGAGAACACGTGTTTATAATTTGAATTGAGAAGTAGTATATCAAAAACGCAACTCAACCGAGTACGAGTGTTTCATCGGATTTCCAAACGAGAAACTAATGACCAAGTGCTTTTATTGTCGAGGTGATTGGAAATCCGGATGTGACAAGAAGCACGATATGACTTTTCATTTGGGCATACCTTTTAATGTTTATTAATTAATTATCTGTGGAAACATTGTTGTTGTTGTTGTGTTGTTGTTGTTAGAACAGCTTACCTGCATACATTTTGTAGGGTGCGGTAAGCAAACACACATTTTCAGACGAGTCATTTGCGAGGCATGCCCTTGATGCTGAGGCAACATTCATCCACAGGAACCAAATTTAATAAACGCGTTCTTCATACAAACTTTTGTAAGCTTTTCTTTTAATTAGCTCCCAGGACTCTCCGTTCGTCTAGATTTCAGTTTAACATTTTTACGTTTCCTACATGTTCGACTATCGTACATATGCTGACCAGAACTGAAACCATTATTGTTATATATAATGATAATTTAATCACTTCAATTTTTAAATAGCGCTATTTACATGTCCTGCATGATCAACAGTGCTTTACATAAAAACAAATCAACAATTTCTAAAAGTTTTACAACAACTATTAAATCCTAATGCTAAAAACTAACAAGTTAAAAATGAAATTCAGTAAACCTAATTAAAAACTACATGTAAATTGTATGTTTTTCAATGTGTTTATTATTGTTGTTGTTGTTGTTGTTGTTTTGAACTGAACCAAAAAAAATCGCAATTGTAATTTTTAATTGAAGCTGATATCCTACTGACATCAAATGAGCTTTGTATAAGTTATTGGACAGTTAATTAAATTTAAATGAGCTTCGTATCAATACTGAGTCGGATGTCAGTTATTGTACAGTCCTGCAGAGGACCTCTTGACATTTGGACTAATTTTATAGTAACCGAAATATTAAAATGGTACATGGGAAAGTAAGTAAAGATATTACTTCTTTCGTTCATAACATAAACGTATTACGTATACTGACTGTTTCAGCCTGAAAACGTGTATTGCCCGTTTTAAGCTTCACGGCTTTGCATCCAAAATGTAACTCTTCCACTTTAACTGACCCAGTTTAGAAGATACAAAACACAGCATTTTCATTTTTACATGTATAACACTGAGATGTCACATGATCAATATCAGAAAGATGCCAATCCATCAATGATACACAAGCTACTCGAAAACCGTGAATTTCCGAGTTCTCCCAACAGGAGTTGAACCTATGACTCTCCGCACCGCTACTACTACAGGAGACTCATAGGAGCTATTGTTGCATGGCAGTAAATTCAAATGTGACAAACATATGCATCCCGCATACTGCTACGATTAGATTTGTCGATGATTGAGAACTGCGTATATCTTAACAAGATAAATTATTGCTGATAACAATTTTGTGAATATAAACTAACTTGAAATTGGTCAGTTTAAAACTCATATATTCCTTTTTCAAGGTGTATATCGTTTTCAGATATTTCGCCAACAGTTTAATGATATTAGAAGCCATTTCCTTTTCCTTATCTTGATATATGGCTATATATTGAGGCATCCTTTACGAATTTACATGATTGGATGGATAAAACAAATATTCTAGACTAGAGGCAGGCAAGACACGCAGCTTGTAGAATCATAGCAGAATCATTTCTTGCTACTGAGTTCAATACTGAAGAACAATATTTTAAACCAATCTCTTAATTTATGTTCACGCAATTGTTATCAGCAATTTATCTTGTACGATATTACAGTTGCAATGCATAATGAAAAAAAACAGATATTAGTTCCCAGTTTTAAAACTTTATTGTTTTTAAACAATATCTCACTGTGTAGAGTAAGGCGCAACGACGAACTTTTACCTTCTTCTTGCTCGGTTTCAGTTTCGTGCAACTGAGCAAAACTTGACTTGCTACTTTCCAGTGCCTTCAGTTCAGTTTTAATCTGTCTTTTGCCATGAATTCTGACTCATTGGACAACAGAAGCAATCCGAACTCTAACCTGACAGCAGAAGATTGTTCTCTTCCCATAGCTCACGGCATTGCTCTAATAACAACTAATACTATCGTGGGAGTTTTAGGAACACTTGGAAACTTACTGGTTTGTGTGGCAGTTGTTACAAATCCTCGTCTTCGCCGACCATCAAACTATCTTCTGTTCAGTTTGACGATCGCTGATTTGATCGTCACCATGGTGTGCGAGCCTCTCGTTATAGCAATCCTCTACAGAAGAACTTTCTTTAATGATTGTGCAACAGACTTGGAACTCCCATACATAATTTTATCCATGCTTTCGTGTTCTGCCTCAGTGGTACACATGGCGGCGATCAGTGTGGATCGTTTTATCGCTATCGTGTACCCTCTTCACCACAGAAGCATCATGGAGGGTTTTGGGTTAAAGGCAATGCTGATAACGTCTTGGGCATACCCGATTGTGGTTCCCATTTTGAGCGCCGTTGTCCCAGCGACCTTTCCCAAAGGATACCTCGCTTTAGCGATGTTCGCCCTCAGCTATGCTACTGTGTTCTTGTGTTACTCACTCATTGTGATATCTCTGGTCAAACATCGGAAGCAAAGAAACCAACTCCGAGCTCACTCGTCAAGTGATGTCAGTCAGTCCCAGGTGGAAATCCGCGTTGCCTTCACGCTGGCGATTGTAATCTTCGTTTTCGTTGCCTGTTGGTTTCCTTTAATTGGCATCCTTTATGCAACCAGAAAACCGCTGGTGAAGAGGCATGGAGCTGCTTACATGTGGATGAGGACGTTGGCTTTGTCAAACTCCGCCATGAACTTTCTTATCTATGGTTCAAGGATGAAGAACTTTCGCGAGGCGTTCACTGTGATTGGAAAAAGGATTCTTGGCGTTTTGACACCGAAATGTTCGCGGACCCGTGTTTATAATTTGAATCGAGAAACTCAACTCAACCGAGTAGGAGTGTTTCATCAGATTTCCAAACAACGAAGAACTAATGACCAAGCTTTTGTTGTTTCGAGGTGATTGGAAATCCGGATGTGACAAGAAGCATAATACTTTTAATTAATTAAATTTTGTTTAATGATCGCCATTTGGTTTATCTGTGGAAAAATTGTTGTTGTTGTTGTTGTTGGAATAGCTTGCCTGCATACATTTTGTAGGCTAGGGTGCGGTAAGCAACACATTTTCAGACGAGTCCGATTTGCGAGAGCATGCCCTTGATGCATGCTGAGGCAACATTCATCCATGAAACCAATTGAAATTCAATAAACGCGTTATTCTTAATAAATGACTTCGAGAAAAGTGCTTCAAACATTTGTTACAGGACACTTTACAGAGATTTCTAGGGTTAATTTTAAATTATGATATATCGGTTAGGTACGACGATATATTCCGTGATTTGGGGTTTAAATATGAAATAGGAATAAAAGGTTTTATGATTGTGGAAAATTTCCGCAAAGACAAGAAACGATTTAATGTGACTGTATCAACGATTTGATGATCCGATAAATGTTATATTAAATAATGAAACATCATGATTTATTGTAAAAGCAGTTATTGTTACACGCATGCAGGAAAAGCTCCTGACGCATGAGAATTTATATATCCTTTAACTAATAGTGTCTTGTGATCTTCCGAGTAAGGTCTCCTGAGCGTTGCCTTTTTGTCAATTGCATTTATGGTGTTTCGTGATCTGAATAGTTATTAAAGAAACTTCTAGATTAATTTAGGTAGACTTGTTATCTCCCAAACCTGACAAGTTTCGAGATATGTCCCACCTCGAGATTTTAACAGGGAAGATTTACGTAGATTTGGACCATGGCTTTTCCTTTCTAATAATAAATGATCTATTTAACAATTAGATTATGAGCTCGAGATTTCTATGATGTGATAGTTGATGAGGCCGTATCACATCATAGAAATCTCGAGCTCATAATCTAATTGTTTTAGTAAAAATCATAACAATTGTCTAGTATTAACTCTAAATCTTCTTCCGAAACTTCGGAGAAACGAGAAGAAACCGCAATTTTGTAGACGACCTCCAGCCACTGCACACTAATGGCTGATAGTGTACGAGTAGCTCAGCCAATCAGATTGTCTCATTTACATTAGTATACTAGTAGAGTTTTACTAATAGTGGTTCGTGTTTAAATTATAAATAAAGGCTTGGGTGTGTCTCACCCCTGGCCCAAAAAAGGTCAACTATTCCACCTCAACTTGATTTAAAGTTCAGTTTTATTCGACAGCATTTAAGTTCTGTTTATTGACTTGCTCTGGAGATCACTTATATATTACTTATAAACTATAACATGGTAGGAACTAAACTTTTAGCTGACTAGAAGAAATGTATTCAAATGAAATGTATCTTTATTTTATGGGTTTGCCCGCGTATAACAGGGTAAACGCGGTTTATGATCGTTAAAACATGATTATCAGTGGTAGAAATGATATATAAGAAATGATTGTAAAACTAGAATGTAGAAGAAGTAAAAACGTGGACTAAGTGACTGTGAAAAGAAAGACTTGTAACGAAAGAAGCAATGAAGTGGACCTAGTAAGTAAACTAATAAATGTTATGCTCAAGAATGGTGTGTTAGTCGACTGGAGTACCTCCGCTGAGCGGATTTAAGGACAAAATCCTGTAAGCCTTTCTTTAGCTCCCAGGACTCTTAGCTCTGTTCGTCTCGATTTCAGTTTAACATTTTTACGTTTCCAACAACATGTTCGACTATCGTACATACTGACCGGAACTGAAACCATTATTTCAATGTTTTTATTATTGTTGTTGCTGTTGTTGTTTTGAAGTGAGGCAATAAAAATCGCAATTGTAATTTTTCATTGAAGGTAATATCCTATGGAATGCCGTTTGTTTCAAAAAATACTTCTTTGTCATTTATAAGACTTTACTTGAAATATATAAAAACTTATTACTTTTTAAATATAAACTTCTTGGTTTATGTATATAACTTGTGGCAAAATATAAAACTTGTTGCAAATATAAAACTTGTTGCAAAATATAAAAACTTCTTGCGCAATATAAAACTTCTTGCGCAATGTAAAACTTGTTGTAAACGGTATAAAACTTATTGCAAAATATAAAACTTGCTGCAAAATGTAAAACTTGTTGGCGCCAATATAAAACTTGTTATAAACAGTATAAAACTTATTGCAAAAATAAAACTTGTTGCGCAATACAACAAATCTGGAACCCAGTCTACTGCGCGAACGGGTGAGAACGAGGCGGTTGTTAGCCTGCAAAACAGGCGTATTTGGGCAAGCGAGTGCTGAATATTCCATCGAGTGTTTATAAGCCACCATCTCCCCACCCCCTACCCCGCCCCCTTCCCCGACTCGCCCCAAAACTCTCCACGTTTTGTGAATCCAAGATGGCGGCTAAGCCCACACGCAAGCCCACAAAGCCACAAAACCGCCTGCATTGCAGGCTAGGCGGCTAAGGCGGCTGTCGAGGCGGGAAACAATTCCAAGATGGCTTCTCACAGGGCCCTCGTTGAGAGACTATCAAGTCTTGTCGATGGACTTAGAGAACAAAATAGAGCGGAAAGTCAAAGGGATAATCATGGAGACATTAATAAGTCATTGTCAAGATTATTTCCGAGCACGAGGAGAAATCCTGGTCCGTCATTTGCAACAAACAACGCTGCTCACTTTTCAATCAGTGGAGCGAAGAAGCGAAGCCGAAGAGAAGTAATCGCCGACGACAGCCTTATCCAAAGTCCAAATCGACTAAAACCGCTTCAGTTGCTGCCATAAAAGATAATAAGTGGAGCACCGTTGTTTGTTGCAGATGACGGACCAGGATTTTCCCTCGTGCTCGGAAATAATCTCGACAATGACTCATTAATGTCTCCATGATTATCCCTTTGACTTTCCGCTCTATTTTGTTCTCTAAGTCCACCAACAAGACTTGATAGTCTCTCAACGAGGGCCCTGTGAGAAGCCATCTTGGAATTGTTTCCCGCCTCGACAGCCGCCTTAGCCGCCTAGCCTGCAATGCAGGCGGTTTGTGGGCTTTGTGGGCTTGCGTGTGGGCTTAGCCGCCATCTTGGATTCACAAAACGTGGAGAGTTGGGGCGAGTCGGGGAAGGGGGCGGGGTAGGGGGTGGGGAGATGGCGGCTTATAACACTCGATGGAATATTCAGCGCTCGCTTGCCCAAAAATACGCCTGTTTTGCAGGCTAACAACCGCCTCGTTCTCACCCGTTCGCGCAGTAGACTGGTTCCAGATTTGTTGTATTGCGCAACAAGTTTTATTTTTGCCAATAAGTTTTATACTGTTTATAACAAGTTTTATATTGCGCAACAAGTTTTACATTTGCAGCAAGTTTTATATTTTGCAATAAGTTTTATACCGTTTACAACAAGTTTTACATTGCGCAAAGAAGTTTTATATTGCGCAAGAAGTTTTATATTTTGCAACAAGTTTTATATTTTGCAACAAGTTTTATATTTTGCCACAAGTTATATACATAAAACCAAGAAGTTATATTTAAAAAAGTAATAAGTTTTATATATTTCAAGTAAAGTCTTATAAATGACAAAGAAGTATTTTTGAAACAAACGGCATTCCATAATATCCTACTGACATCAAATCCCGGGGCATCAAATGAGTTTCGTATAAGTTTATTGACAGTCGATCCTGTGGAGGACCTCTTGAAATTTATTCTGCAGGTTTGAATAAAATATTGTTAGTACTATAATGGAAGCGCACGTATGTATGATAGGCAAGTTACAAAAATGTATTTCAGTATATATTTATATACAATCCTTAACATATAAAAGGTATTTGTTTTTCGTTCATAACGTAAAATGGTTACTGTTTCACCCCGAAAGAAAAATATGTAAATGTAGAAAGCGATTGTTGCCCTTTTGAGCCTCATGCACTTGACGAGCTAGCTTTGAAAGCTAATTTTGGATGCATGATGTTGGTTAGCTATCACTTTGACTCGGTCCATATCGTGATGTTGGTCAGCTTCTTCGAATCCACTTTGAGTCATGTTTGTCTATATATATCGTGTATTTTCCAAAAATAGCCCATTTGTTGAAAAATACACCGTATCCAAAAAAAGAAGTCAAAGTGAATTGGAAGTGGATTCGAAGAAGCCAAAAATACCATCTAACAAGAGCTCACTGATGTCACTTATTTAAAAATAGACGATCAAAACAAAAACGAAATGAATATCATTTCGGATATTTAGGCAAGGGCTTAATGGCATGATTAGAAGCCACTTCCTTTTCTTTAGCTTGTCAAGATATATCATTATATATTGAGTCATCATTTGCGAATTCACATGATCGGATAAAACACCTGAACATATTCTAAACTAGGGGCAGATAAGACACGCAACGGGCCGGGTACTAATCATGTAGATTCTTTTATTCATATCTTGTCACTGAGATCAAAAGACCCACCATTATTCCGTGTACATGCAGTTATTTGATGTATTTTCTTGTCTGAAGATATTAGTTCCACTATATAATCCGGATTGCAATAGATATTAGTTACCGCTTTAAAACTATGTTGTTGTTTTTCTTTCTTCAGACAATATCTCATGGCAGGAAGACGTACATGTAATGACGAAGAACTTATGCCTTTCACTGCCTTGCCAAGCTATTTACGTTTCGCGTTTAGCTTCAGACAACGTTCGTAATTGAGCAAAACGTCACTGACTTGCTGGCTTCCAGTGTCTTCAGGTTTTCATCTGCGTTGTACCATGAATTACTCCGTGGACAACACAACTAGCAATCCGACCTCTAACCTGTCAGCAGAACTACTGGATTGTTCTCTTCCCATAGCTCACGGCATTGCTCTAATCTCAACGAATGCTATCGTGGGTGTGTTAGGAACTCTTGGCAACTTACTGGTTTGCGTGGCAGTTGTTACAAATCGTCGTCTTCGCCGACCATCAAACTATCTTCTGTTCAGCTTGGCGATCGCTGATTTGATCGTCACCATGGTGTGCGAGCCTCTCGTTGTAGCAATCCTCGCCAATATTACTTTCTTTAATGATTGCGCTGCAAACCTGGAACATCTCTTTAAAATATTTTCTAGGCTATCGTGTGCTGCCTCAGTGGTACACATGGCGGCGATCAGTGTGGATCGTTTCATCGCTATCGTGTACCCTCTACACTACAAAAGCATCCTTAAGAGTTATGGATTAAAGGCACTGTTGATAACATCTTGGATATTCCCCATGACGGCTCCCGTTTTGGGCGCCGTTGTTCCAGAGAACTTCCCCAAAGGTTTCCTTGGGTTGGGGATGTTCGCCCTAAGCTATGCTACTGTGTTCATGTGTTACTCACTGATTGTGATATCTCTGGCCAAACATAGGAAGGAAAGAAACCAACTCCGAGCTGCTCGCTCTTCAAGGGATTTCAGTCAGTCTCGTCGAAGCGTCGAAGTCCGCGTTGCCTTCACGCTGGCAATTGTGATCGTTGTTTTCACTGTTTCTTGGTTTCCCTTAGTTGCAACCTTTTTTGCAACCGGAAAATTGCTGGTCAAGAGTCAAGGAATTGCCTACATGTGGATCAGAACCCTGGGTCTGTCAAACTCCGCCATGAACTTTCTTATCTATGGTGCAAGGATGCGGAGCTTTCGCGAGGCATTCGCTGCGATTGGCCGAAAGTATTACCGTGGTGTTTTGAATCTGAAATTTTCTCGAACCCGTAGTCACAACTTGACGTAAGAAACATTTTTGAAATAAGCTTGATTTTTAACAAAGTTTCGTTTTCACATAGTTCGTAAAACTGATCAGTGGGTAGTCTGTTCACAGACGTTTGCGCTCGAGCGCGGCCAGTATAAAAAAAAATAAACGTCTGTGAACAGACTAATCAGTGAGTTGCTTATACTCGATCCTCATAAGACCGTTCTCATCTTGATTTCTGTTAGTTACAATTAAGGACCTCCACTGTACGCCATCGGCTGTGTCAGAGTTATCCGTTCATCACAATTCAATTGTGATAGTATCAAGGCGGAGTCAGTTTTTCATAGTTCAGTAATTTGTTCAATTTCATATTCCTTTATAACTGCGCCAAGTGATCAACATGGATTTTCCAATAGGCTATGAAAAAATGTATAAATTATCAAGCAGATACGAAACAAGAATAAAGGTATATGATGGTTTATGGATACACATGTATGGAGTGTAATGTAACGTTTTAAAGGAGCTATGTCACGATATTTCAAGTCATTTTTGCGAAGTGCAAAATCACCTTCAAACTGAAGAAAGCCTTAAAATAATAGTTTACCAACGGTCGAAAAACACCAAAGAGGTAATAATAAACCAAACAGGAAGAAGGGTGGTTGAGGATGGAGAAGATTAAGACGGATTGCGAATAATGGCAAACTTGAACAAATTGGCAAATTTTTTCAAGATGCGGCAACCGTGATTTCTAGAGGGAAGTAGGCGGATGTACACAGGTTAGGAGTATTGCCGATTTCTATAACTCGCGATAAACAATAGAATCATAATGAACAACGAAAATTAATAAGTACAGTTGCTTGTTGGTACGTGATCAGAATAACATATAATCAATCTTAATTCGTATTGAAGTTTTTTGTTTGATCACAGTTTAGCACGAAACTTAAAGCATGCATATGACCTTCAACCTTGCGGGTTTTCACAGGAACCTATATTCAAGTATAAATCAGAAGGTTTTGTGAGGACGACTGTTCTATAGTTCATGTACGGAACACGAAAAATCTCCATTTCTGATACATTTGATCTTGAGAAGTTTTTTAAAAACGTGTAAACCGTCTCATTCTGATCTTGGTCAGAATGTAGACGATATAAATAATATCTATTTCGCGGGTTGCTTAAAACTACGAGCCTTCGCGTGACATAGAAATAATCGCTCTTCAAGTCAGTATTTTTTAAGACATTTAATGATTTATAATGCTTAAAAATTATCTAATTTTCATTGAATTGACTTGAAATACCGCCCTTGCCTCAATATAGTTGTCATCAGTGGTACCGGCTGGTTGAATGTCTCAAGCCTTGAGTCCAAATAAAATGTAAATTGTTAAATATAGAAACTAAAAGCTATTTATAGGTGCTTTCATGCGGTGATACGTATTTTATTTTCCAAAAATATGCAAAATGAAATTTGGGATGTTTTTGAAATCTTGAACTTGGGCACTCATGACCTTGGGAGTGAAAGGGCTCATGTCCAGTCAGGTTCTCTTAGCTATATATAGGTGATCAATTCCTGTTCGAATTCCCTGTCTGCTTACGAATACGTTGGATAGTTTATGCCGGATAAAATGGACACTGATCATTCTTTGTTAAATTGAATTGAATAGGATTCATGCATGACGCGACATGAAAAGTAGAAAAAGATAAATCAAAGCATTATTAGATCAAATAGAAGCAAAAGAAAGGAGGCTCGACGTAAGTTTCACAGTCTATTCTGTTGTTGAACTTATTGGACATATCAAGGAGCATATATATAACCAAGGAGCATACAAACAAATTCATCATCAGTAAATTCATTCTGTTCACGCTGGTTCAGTTCAGCCATGCCGGACGTTCGGACCAGAGATGTGCAAATGTCGAAATTCCTTATAGCATACAATATTGAGATCCGAACAGGGTCTACCTGGCAAAATATGTCAAGTTGATCGCAGGCAGAACTGATCCATGCAACATGATCCCGACCTCGTCCAGCACTATACAGTGGAACCCTGCATGCCTTACGGCCACCTCGTTAATACGGCCACTTTATAAGTTTGGCCCAAACAAAAGCTCAGTGATCATGAGTCATTTTCTTATTTAAAGAACCCCTTTAATATGGCCAACCCGTTCGGATAATAATATAATAATACTGAACCGGACAATAACCCGGATTTCTCATGTTTTGACAGTTTTAATTTTAAAACTATTCTTTTTAACTCGCTTTTTTTTCTTGTTTGGTTTGGAACAAGTCCGACCTTTGCAATCCTGGCAACAATCGGTGTTGTTTGGCACACTTGAACATTCCTTCTTCGACCCTTCTACCAAATCCAGTTTCCTTGAGGGCGATTTTACTTTAGTACATCCCTTTTTCGGACAGTCTGAAGTAGGTTGCTTTCTGAGCCGAACCGGGATAACGGGAAGAAAGTTCAGTTCTCTGCTAGTCTCTGCAAGACCTGCGTGTATCGCCAGCGAACACCGTAATCTGGCGATCCTTGCCCGTATACCTCGCAAGTCGGGAACGATGATCGGGGAGCTAGCCCCGGATAGAGAAGGAGTCCATCGTGTCGGAGGGCGAGCTCTTGACGTGGAAGCACTGCCACTCTCTGAGTAATAATCCAAACAACTATTGTTTACTCCATGTGGCGAATGAATTGTCCTGGAGGAGGCAGAAAGCTTCGCAGCCTTTTGATAATGTTTGTCAATAACGTCTTGACACTCTTGGTAGACGGGATGTCGAGAGTTCCCCGTGTAAGCTTTGATCACTGGTCTCCCTCTACGGTCCACTCCATGTACCAGTGTAAGAAGCTGATAATTTTCTTCTGACAATTCATCGTGTCGCCACATCTCAGGAAAACAAAGCAAGTGGACTGAACACTAGCAGTGACACACAAACCAAGTGCACCTCAACTAGTCGGTCCAATAATAGAAACCGAATCCTTGAAATACAACAATATTTTATGATCGTGGTGTCGATATTTCGACGCGAGATCGTCAGGTTTCTTTACGGTTTGGTGTTGTTTTGGTTACCACACTTATGTCCTTGTCTTTGAACTGAAAACTATACAGTGTTCTGTACAACTGCACGCATTCATGCATACGTTCATGCCGCTGTGTTGCTTGATCCCAGTCCAAAATCAAGACATAAAAAAACAACTTTTTGCTGGACTTCTTTAACCCTTGAAAGGTAACCTTAAAGATTATGTTGACGCTAAGTCCTGTCTAATCTGCTTAAAACGTGAATTCCTTCGTGATAAAATTTAAAGGGGCCGAAACAAAACAACAAGTAGATAACACGTCTTGAAGAAGACCAAACAATAGAGCCGAGGCAATCATGAGTGAAAAGAGTTATTACTCAACGATATGAACAGTAATTACACTTGGACGGCTATTGTCAAATGAGTTATCTCTAAAGGCGGGCGGAACTTTTCATCTTGAAAAGCTATCTTTTGTCCTCTTAGCCAAAGCAATTATTTGTCCTTTGTAGCTGATAATTACGCACTGAAACTTCAATAGAACGGAACGGTAAAGCCTTCCATTATTGGTTTTGTTGGACAATAGGCTTTAATTATTTAACATGAATTAAGTTTCTAGACAAAGCATCACATAAGTAAGCGGACTAACCACAAACGCGCAAAGCCGATATAACAAGGTCGGATTTTGAACATGCGAATTATTGCATGATGTGAAATAACGCGGAAAGCAATGTTGCATGGTGCCTGAGAAATATGTAATTCGTTTTCATTCCTTCATTCCAGACGAAAAAACAAAATGAGCAAAATAAGATTGTGAAAATACGCGAACAAGTGAGATCTATTTTAAACAATACTAATGACGCATGCTCAGTACTCGCTCGCTGATTGGTTGGCTTAAATCTACTTTCGTCACGAAAAAACTGTGTAAGTATTAACCTCGTCTGGCAATTGGCATATTAGCCTGCGGGGGAGATCATCTTTTATAAAAATATCCATGCTTATCATCCAACATCAGTAGAGTACAAATAACGCGCGACGTGGGTACAAAGATCCCGCTCTTGTTTTGTCGAGTTGAATTGGTTATTTAGTTGCTATGGAAACCATAAGCGCGCGCTGCTAATTCATTGTTCTTTGAAGGTCTAAAATCAGTTGGATAATAAATGTCATATTAGACAGTTAGTCTGTCTCTGTATATTTTGACTCGCCCTACTCGTCAAAATCAGTACAGAACAGCTCGTAAAAATATACGGCGGAACTAGATGTATTTACTGTCCAAAAATATGTCTTGTTATTTCTTTGTTATTCGAATTCAGAATGTGTGGAGCCAGGAGCCCATTAATGGGCTCCTGGTGGAGCTAATTAATTAGGAATGAGTCTGATAGCTGATCAAGTGATTATTAACTGATACGATAAGTAGGGCAGGGGAAGGAAAATCACTTTAGCAGGAGGTGATAATGTACCGGGCGCAACGAGATCCTTGCAGAGTGGGTGAGAGTCAAGGATTGTTATGTCCTACTCGACCAACTAAGTATTATCATGTCTTTCCTTCACCTTGTTGACTTCAATACTCTCCTCAGTCATCCCATGGTATGGGATGACTGAGGAGAGTAAAATATGTGGGAAATATGTGGTGGTGTCCGCACGTTTTCTTGCCATGAATGTGAGTTTTTACAGAGTATATCAGTAAATACTGTGAATATTTCATTTGCCTAAATTAATTCATAGCTGGAAAATTCCCAGTATTAAATGTTTTGTAGATTGCTTCCCGTGAGTTTCCTAAGATAAACTCAAATTTGCTGCTCTGAGAGGAAGGACAAAGAAAGACCACATGTACTTTTAGTACTTTTAGTAACTTGTGGGGTAAAATAAAGTTTGTTGTTGTTTGTTGTTGTTGTTGTACGTTTCTATAGTGATGACGAGCTCGATGCGTATGCCATGTTCTCATCTCCCCACCCTCCTCCTTTTACAAAGTCAAACTCTTTATTTCTAGCTTGTGAATACAGATAGCCACCAGTCTCATCGCTCCCGGCCGAACGCCCAAAAAAATTGAATCAAGCGGTGAAGCCGCGCGCAACGAGAATCGCGGGCGCGTGGATTGATTTGCATCGAGCGGACTGCTCTGGCGCAGTCTTCACCACCGCCACAGTTGAAAAGCCATTACCAGTGATCGACATCTAATTTCTCCTCAAAACACCACGGACACACATCAGGCTAGGCCTGCTCCTCATGAGAAAACAGCAACTGATCGTCAAGGAAATGTTATCCTAATTTCTCCCAACAAATACTTAAAGGGTAGTGTGGAGACCAGTTAGGAAAAGTTGTATGTTGAAAGGTTTAACTGCTCCTTAGCACACCTATCATCAACAACTTTTGATTACAATCCTTACAATCCTAATGCCTATAGTTATCAACAAGGGGATACTGTTTTGTATTAGAAAAGCTATGCCGTACAAGTAAAGAAATCAGTCAGTGTAAAGCCGCTGATCTTGAGTATAATAGTAGTAAAAATTGTTGTGTGTAACAGCGAAAGGAACTTCATGTAAGAGTTTTGTAAATTGCCGCATTGTAACAGTATTGTAGTATGTATTGTAAGTAGTGTTCTTTCTTTTGTACCGTATTGTAAGTAGTGTAAGTATCGCCGTATTGTAAGTAATGTAAGTATCGTATTGTATGTAATGTAAGGAATTGTAAGTAGAGCATCCAATTGTATAAAGTAGCATAAGTAATCATAATACTCAATAAAGTCTTTACTTACTAAAAAAACAAAAAAAAAAAAAAAAAACAAGGGGACGATTGTCTTGATGTAGCACTAACATCAAAGAGGCCGAACATGTGGCAATCAGGAAGTAAAATATTTCGACATGGTTGAAATTAAAATGGGTCAGGTTGTTCAAATCGCAGTTATAAAAAGTTGATTTCAGTTTTGTACCTTTTTGGAGAGATTCTCTGTTTATATTTTTCGCCCTTCATGCAGTTTTGACATGAGTAATGTCAAACTCCACAAAACTTTAGCATTGACAAACCACTTTTATAAAAGAGAAATTGAAACCTCTATCCTGGATTATCGTTAATCCGCTATTGAAATAACTAGGCACGGCCCTGGGGATCAAATCACGCCGTTGACATTCATTTAAAATTGATGTAAACATCTTATTTTGTTTAAGAAATTTAAAATGCACTTAACACCAGGATGTGTATAAGACATAAGTGATTCCTATCTTTTGGATTTTTGGATGACCTGCTCGTAAATTTAATTTGAAACTCTGCGGGACTGATTATGATATACATAAGCAACCGACGGCAACAAAAGAACTGAAGCATTTTAGGAACATTAATACGACCAAATTCTATTTACAAACAGGTCACAAAGAATTGAAAGAAAATCCCATTAACAATTGAATCATATAAATGATGTAGTATTCTATTGTATCCTGGGATAAAATGGCTCACAAACTTTGCTAATTAACAATTACGAGACGACAAAAACCAAGCCCTCTCATTTCTGGGATATTTTAATTATTTTGAATTGATCATGCATGCAGGTGCACGTACATACAGCTGAAACACAATATACAAAGTTTACCATAAAAATATACTACCATGTTACATTCAGAAGAAACCTCGTTTGCACTGTAGAATCTGCTTGAATCTTTTCCTAAACTGCCGGCTCATAACTCCGTAAATTACTGGATTGCAAGCAGAATTCAACATAGCTAACCACGTGGTAATAGCAAAGAATTCGTCAGGCCACGAGCAGTTTTTAAATAGAAAGCAAAATATTCCTACAAAGTGAGGTGTCCAACATAACACAAATGTCCCCACTACTGTCAGTAAAGTTTTGGCAGCTTTGGTTTCGCGCCGCATTTTGGCGCGTGCTTGTACATCCCTCTTTTTCCGAAGCTTGACGAGTGCAAGGGATGATTTACTGAATGCCCTGAACGCGTTAGGACCCTTTGAAAAACTGACGAGACTGGCAAAGGAAGCGGTTGAAAGTTTCTTTCTACGTGCCGCGGAAGCCTTTCTCTCCCCCGCCTGTAATTCGGATATGCTGCCTACAGGTTGAGCTTCTTTTTCTGAACAAGCAAACGAGGATTGAGATGAACATCGAGAAACAACCACAGGGATATACGACGGTTTGTCACCATTTGAATCAGGTGGTGCAATCCCGTCAACTGAAAGACAATTTGGTTGGTTTAACCTGCTGTATTCCAAGTTTTCTCCGTTCATCTCGGCTGTTTCAACAGCAACAGCGAAAACAGGATATTCATCAACATGCTTTACGTCATTGTCCTTTGTAATTTCGTTTACACTAAGATTGTTATTGTTTAAAGTTTCTAAATCCGCACGAGGCTGATTAAAATCCAAACGTTGCATAATCGGGTCCATTTCCTCTTTGCCTTTCACAGTTTGAATGGGTGGTAAATAAATAGCGCCGGTCTTCCTGTTTGGGGCGAAGTTATTTGATTTAGAAAATGGCGTATTCACGTATGATGTATCCAACTGAGTAGCTCCTCCGTTTAGACTTCCCTTGTTGTTATCGAGCGGTAATTCTTTGGGCCCGAAAACTGAATCTTCTAAGCTACCATAGCTGCTATTCAAAACACTTTCTGCGTCTACGCTTTCAAAAGCGCTTGAAGTTCTTCTGGGCACAATTCTAGATGGTGGTTCATCTGGTTTTAAATGACTTGTCGAGCCCGTGACATTGATGTCCTCACAACCAGAATCCTTAGAAGGTTGATGATCCGTGTTTACATTTTCAACTGATGCTTGCATTTCTTTTCGTTCATCGAAAACTGTGAACGGTGTTTGGCGAACTGAGATAGGTTTATCTTCATAAATGTCGCTATTTAGAGAAACCCCACTTTTGTTCATAAGGTCGTTGGTTGATAGCACCGATCGTGCGTCAGAGTTCAAGCGGGCTCGACTCTCGTCACGGTAATACTCGCTTGTGCTCGGTTCTTCCTTTCCTTCAATTTCCCCCGTTACTGGCACAATTTTTCTAGATGCTATTCTGGCTGTACGAAATATTCTTAAATAAGTTATCATCATTACGCCAAGAGGAAGGAAAAAACAAACAGAAAACAGAAATAAAGTGTAGCCAATATTGTATTCCCAATGTACAGTACAGATGGATTCGGAGCGTATGAAGGTATACTGCGTCCAACTGGTTAAGGGTAGGAAAGCCATCAGCAGCGCGTGCGCCCAGATATAAAATATCATACCAGCAGCGACTTTGTTGGTTATCCAGATTCCGTACTTGAAAGGGTGGAGAATAGCAAAGTAACGATCGACTGATACGGCGGCAAGAGTGAGTATCGAAGCGATACAGAACAAAGAGTTTGCCATTCCATTCACTTTGCACCATGTGTCTCCAAAAATCCACTCATAGGTGATGGACGAGGCGAGGGTAAATGGCATTCCGATGATGGCCAAAAGCAGGTCGGCACAGGCGAGATTGATTATGAAAGCGTTGGTAATTGTTTGAAGAGTTTTGTCAATGTAAATGGCGGCCAGAATAAGTAGATTGCCTGCCAAAGCAACGAACATTATGACGGCCATAGAAACCGCCTGTAGGACGACAGCAACGTCGGATCGAGGATCCACTGCAGATGCATCCACGACAGATTCTGGAAGGGTTCCATTTAGTGAATCATCCACCATGTTGTGCCCGTGTTGGGTATAAACATACTTCAACGCGTTTAAATTAAGTACTTACTCGAACTCATTCACGCTTGAACGGAAATTGAACACAAGAATGCGCAAACCACATTACATAAACATGAGCGACGAGCTTTTGTTCCGATAATTAGATTTGGCCAAGCACGTAGTGTGTGAAATGAGCCCAAGACTGTTGATGTAGGAGCCACGCTTATCGATTCCACGATCACGTAACTTTAAATGGTAGAATCTAGCATTTGACGTTTATCAAAGACACGAGCATAGTTTAAGAATGAAAAAACATTAAGGTCACTCCACGCCCCCATGTCAGTAACTGGACAAAAGCATTACTTAATTATGGATTCAGAAAATGTTTTCAATAGAATTGAGCAAAATGTTTTTGTCTCGCTAAAGTAAATAGAACTTTACAAAACGAGCTCGCCACAGTATCTACAGCTGGTGGTTAACTGTATTATGGCGACTCAAATTGGCACTTCCACTTCCACTTGTGGGCGCGAAAAGCTTATCTTAAATGAACTAAAAAGCGTCAACTAGAGTCGTGCGGTCTTGTTAGGACGTGTTAATTAACCCATTCACTTTACAGCTCGAAATAGCAATTCTCATTAATCATTTCCATACATTTCTTGTAATGTCAGCTCTGAGAATTAAGTGGTAGATCAAGACAATATCCCCTAGTGGACGATTCATCTATTTTTGTCGTATATTGATCACTCATTGATACTCTATTCTATGATAATCTTGAAAGAGACGCAAGTAGGTTAAATATTGGATATATAGCCTGGTCTCGGACGTTAGTTGGCAGACCATAAGACTGTCCGTGCGTTTTTGTAATCAATCATTCCGTGTTTTGTGTAAATTCTTAATCCGCGAATCTGCGTCAATTTGTTTTAAGATTTTAATGAATTGTTTGCCGTCAAATTTGACAGACGCAGAAGATGGCACTTAGAGGCCATAAACTAAAGTTACAAGTTTCTTGGAGTTACTGCGTTTATTCATTTACCGGTAATTATTTTATTTTCCGTTAACTATTTTATTTTATTTTACTCGGACTGCATATATTATATTTTAAGTTTCTGTAAAATATATTTCACTTTTACAAAGTCGGAGTGCGGCGTGGTACGGATTGTACTATATACACTCTAGAAAGCAACAGAAAATACTAACCCCTCGGCGCTTCGTATGGAAAAAACTTTGTTGGACAATCAGATATACTCGGAGATTGTAAAACAGGAAATAAATATTTTGTAAAGAAACAAGGTCTTACGCAACACCGTCTTTGGTTAAGAACGAGAAAACATATCTCAAAAGACTGCCGCTTACCCCTTAGTGCTTTGTTTTGTTTGCGAAATGTTTTAAACAATATACTAAGTATTTATAACCCAAACAAAAGTTCCAGTTTCCAAGTGTTGGACTGATAAAACTGTCTCGCGTTAGGGTTCAAATTGCATAAAATAGCTAATCTAGCTGGGAACCCAGGGACGGATCCAGGAATTTTTGATAGGGGGGTCCGGTCCCAGGGTCTTCCCGAAAAGGTGAAGTAGATTGAAGGATAATTTTTCAAAGTAGACGCCAGTAGTAAAGGCGCGGAGAGGGTGTTTGAGGGCCTCCCCAGAAAATTTTTTTCAGGCTCTGAAAAGTGCATTTTTGTGGATCCTGGAGATGGTTTTGCTATGGATAATGGAGAAAGCAAAAACCCCTTAAGGTCTGATATGGGGGTATGGACCCCCGACCCTCCCGTGGATCCGCCACTGGAACCCTTCGATAACAGTAATGAATCGGCTTTATTGATAACTCACTTCTGTCAGGGATACTGTCTGTCTCATGTGTGCGCGGTGGCCAAATGGCTAGCTTGTTGGACTCCGGATCAAGCGCTCCGGGTTCGAGCCCTGGCCTGGGTCATTGTGTTGCGTTCTTGGGCAAGACCAGGGGGCAAGAAACTTTACTTTCACATTGCTCTCTTCACCCAGGAGTATCAATGGATACCAGTGCATTGTCAGGGCCGACCTGACAGAAATGTTGGGGGTAATCTGAGATGGACAAGCATCCCATCCAAGGGAGTAGCGATACTTCACATGCTATGGAAACCGGAGTACCTAGCTAGTGTAGGCTTGTAGACAGACTTTGATCCAGGAGGGGGGGGGGGGGGGGGGGGTACTCCCTTATATAAGCTATATAGGTATGTCAGTGCGGCCCCAAAGGGAATGGTTTTTGAGCCGTTTTGGTCTGAAATAGGGTATGTTTTGTGCACTCTCGCCTGGAATTTGGTTTGGCTTTTAGACAAAACTATTTTTTAACAATTATTGGATGAGGTTTTTGTGATATCCAGAATAATCAAGGTCGAGGTAAGAGTTATCAGCCGAAGCCGAAGATTACCGAGACCTTGATTATTCTGGATATCACAAAACCGAATCTAATAATTGTTTTATTATACATTCAACGAAAAAAAATAATGCTTCTGCACCGATGTTGTTTACTTTGCGGCAAGCAACGCAAAGCGCGCGAACTTGACATGATTACCCGTGATTACCCGTGATCCTCTCGCGAACTTGACATGATTACCCTGTATTACCCGTGATCCTCTCGCGAACTTGACATGATTACCCGTGATTACCCGTGATCCTCTCGCGAACTTGACACGATTACCCTGTATTACCCGTGATCCTCTCGCGAACTTGACATGATTACCCGTGATTACCCGTGATCCTCTCGCGAACTTGACATGGTTACCCGTGATTACCCGTGATCCTCTCGCGAACTTGACATGATTACCCGTGATTACCCGTGATCCTCTCGCGAACTTGACATGGTTACCCGTGATTACCCGTGATCCTCTCGCGAACTTGACATGATTACCCGTGATTACCCGTGATCCTCTCGCGAACTTGACATGATTACCCTGTATTACCCGTGATCCTCTCGCGAACTTGACATGATTATTGTATAATCTGCAGGTAGATGACGAAGATGCTTTGAAAGGCGATGATTTCGAAAATTCACTGTACGCTTTCGGCCAATCAGAAAAGAGATAGTGAGTTGAATGTATAATAATTCCCATTAACATCGGGGAATTTGAAGCCCTTCTCAAATGTTTGCGCAAATGGAACCCATTCCTAGATCCTGTGTAGCTGAAGTCATATATTAGACACGTGTACTAATTTTATAGGTCTGAAATAAGGTATGGAAAATCACATATTTTGGTCTGAAATAGGGTAAGGGTTTCAAGAAGTAGGCCGCCCACCCCTACCAAAAATTTCAGGGAGTACCCCCCCCCCCCCCCCCCGGGGGTCTTGATGTAACACCAAATTCTCAGAACTAACATTATTAAAATCAGTAAGGAGAATTTATATTTAGTGCTTGGGACTAACATAGTTTTATAAACCGAACTTGTACGAAACTCTTTGTTATGGGCACATGAATTTATTACCTAAAAAAATTTCAACCATTTCTGTCTTCAAACATCATCATTCATTTTAACTTACTTCACTACCATCGACGACAGCCATCACGAACGGTGATTGCGTGTGATTGCCAGCTACTCCCTTCCCCATCCCTTCCCTCCTCACTGACTCTCTCGGCCATTCCCAGCTACCAGAAACTAGTCAGAATTGTTAAGAAATTAAAAAAAAACTAAGAAAGCCATGCCAGTCTCAACCGCAAGATGCAAATTCGTCCCAGGTGTTTAAAGTGCAACTAACCCCCAAAATGTTTATTCGTTTAAATAAATGTACTTGTTATTTGAAACTTAACTGCGAAATTTGTTTTGGATTTGGTTGAATCTTCGATTTTCTGTGCCCCGGCAAAGTCACCAAAAACGCCTCCATTTTTGTTCACGACCGCGTTTTTGACTGGGAATGAGTTTAGCAGCTTGTGACGTAAGCCCGGGAACCTTAGATCCTTCGCGTCCACTCATTTCCTTTAGGAAGATGCGATACACATTCGAAAAGTGTGTAGAAACGCCTTCCAGGTGTGTTATTGGCCGTTGCAGCAACACCCCAGATTTAGAGAAAGGTATACTATACCATTTTATAGCGATCGTCGATAAATACGAAAAAGACGATGGATTTTGTAATCTCAAACGAGCGAAGTATAAAGTGGGACTGTGAGAGCCATTGATCAAGAACTCTGAAATTTGTCCGCGCACTTCTAGCAGGCCGACTTCCAAAGGCTATTTAACCCGGTCAAAGCCAACTAGCAATTCGACCAAATTTTACCGAGAACCTATCTCCATCGCTGCTAAAAGATAGCCAGAAATGTCAGCCCATGAAATTCAGTAGCTCGAGCGTCGATCCGTGATATCGCGCATCTGTAATGGCGTTAACATTTCTTCCTCGTGCGAAGCAATTTCGGGAATATTGATGAAAGTCAAAGACGAATTTCTTTTGAAGAATAAAAATAGTAAAAATGACAAAAGATTTGAACTCCAAAAGTTTTTCTGAGGCCGGGAAATAAGCGGTGCGATAAACCGTACACTCATCGTAACATTAATGCGGACCACCGTGGGAACACCACTTCCACTTCGCTTACCGAGGAAGAAAAAGTCATTTATTTGACGGTTTTTACTTCAAAATTAACTTAGTTCACTATGGTGGTTATTTGGAGTAGCAACGACAAACGTTTGAGGATGTCAAAACTGTAGTGATGTGGCTTGTTTCCTTTCAGCTTTGCTTCAATTTCCAGGCCCGAGCAGACCCCGCGCGGAGCAAGCCGATTTTCAATCGATCGACTATCTCTTGGCTGCGTCTCAAGCAACTCTTAATACACTTCTCTATAAACTCTCGATATACAAACTTTAAGCATGGACCAATACTTAAATAGGACAGAGCCAAAACAAGCTTTATTGGATGGCATATAAATTGTAACCTCGCTAAACAGCAGTTATATGGTGTACGACAGCAGTAGCATTCGCTAAGATTTTGAAGCGAATCATGTTTGAAGTTTCCACATGAACACCTACAATAAAGGTAAGAGAATAACACTATTCTGTTCTGTTTAATTTTCACTGAGAATGCGAATAATACATTTAGTAGCGACATGACAGCAATCGCGTTTGTTTACATTCACGCAATACTTGGCAACTTGCGACTCACCAAGAATCCCTCACATGTTCCGTGCCGTCCAATCTTTTTTGAAGCATTCGTTCTAAATCTTCATTTTCTTTAACTTCTTTGTTGTACTTTTTTAGCCATTCTTCGTCCGCCAAGGGTTCATCAGCACACATATATGCCATTTCATCGAGGCTTTCATTGCTTTTTGTGCGATCTACAACAGCCGACTCGATCTCATCTTCCACCTCCATGTCGTATTCCGGAATAAAACATGTCTCAGAATCTTCGGAATCATAGTTCGACTCCGAATTTCCGTCGCTGGAAGACATATTTCTTTGTGGGTAAAATTGCGATAGTTATGAAGACGTAAAGAAAAAGAAATCATCCGAAGAAGTTTCTACACAATGTATAAAATCCCTCACAAAAGCCTCTTATCGCTATTCAGAACGTTCCCGCCGTTACGTCACAAGATCTCGACCCAGGACCCGAATAATGCGCGGTCGTGGGACAGAAAATTCCAAGTTTAAACGGCTGTAGAAACGCGGGGATTTTATCGATTGCGATAATTTTTTCGCAGACGTGATCAGGGTAGCAAGGAAATTTATTTAAGCGAAAAAAACTTTTTGGGGTTAGTTGCACTTTAATTATAATACAGAATTTGTCAATTTCAACTGCACTGCATTTTTTTCCAGCCTCCGAGTCCAGCGGACCAGGGCCCTTGAGTTTCACTGAGCCCAGTCCTCTCACCCCTTCCCCCTCCCCCTCCGTAGATCTCTGCTCAATATGTGCACTAGTGCAAATTTTCTATTGTTTCATGTGCACTAGTCAAAACTCTCTTTCATTGGCTAAGCATAATTGTGCACCAGTCAAAGTCTCTTCTCATTGGCTGCTGCGATTCAGTGCACTAGTCGTGAACTACTCGATCTGAGTGACGTGTCATGGCGTCGCTACTTTCAAGGGAGCCTGTTTGTCGAAAGGAAGATTGTTCACCGTTTGATATCGGTACCGTGTACAGAGTCATTGCCTCGTTTACCGACGCTGAAAAGTTTCGGTTTATTGAAAGCGTCTGGAAGCCAGATCTACTGTTCGAGTTCCCCGCGTCGAAAGAAACCTCTGGAAAGCAGCGAAAGTTTCGACAGGAATGGCTCGTCAAATACCCTTGGCTTGTTTATTCCAAGTACTTGGATGGCGCATTATGTTTGCCGTGTGTCTGTTTCGGAATGGAGTGGAGTTTCGTATCGACAGTGGTGATGTAAAACTTAAGGAACATCTCGAGAATGCGCCAAGAAATGCCACTTACCGCTCCAAAACGATACAGAACGAGATTATCGAGACTGTGGGGAATTATATTTCTTCAAAGATCACCGCGGAAGTTAAAGAAACCGGAATGTTTTCTGTTATGGCTGACGAGGCAGCGGACGTTTCCAACAAAGAAAACCTGTCTCTTGTCCTCCGCTTTGTGGACTCTTCAAAGAATATTCGAGAGGAGTTTGTTGGTTTCCGCCTTTGTGGAGAAGAAACAACCGGAAACGCAATCAAGGAGTTAATAATTAATTCAGTTCGTGACCTTGGTTTGACCATGGATGATTGAACTTAAAACTAACTCTGGTGTGTTTGCCAACTAAAATTGCTAAATTTGTGGATTTAAAGCAAATTTTTATACTTGTTTTGATCCTAAATATATTTCCAAATATGCACCAGATTGCATTATAGAGCATCCAAGTTTCAAAAATTTTCTGGGCAGGGCTTCGCCCTTCGCTTGAAAAGTCTTATGTGTAAATTATTTGGGGGTGGAAACTAGTCACACTAAATGCTAGATCCACCCCTGGCTACACTAATATTTGCGAAGGGATCCGCATGAACAGGCTGTTCCGTGAAACTTCTGACGGGCTTGATTTGCATAAAAACCTTCATTCAGTGGACGCTTCAGTCGTTTTGACTGTAAGATTACTTGATCACGGATGGCAACAAACTGGTTCTACGCCCGCCTTTTGCCAAGAACAGCCCAGTTTTGTCGGCTAATCCTTCTCGATACAAGAACAAGAAGCTTCCATTCCTGTGTTAAAGGAGAGCGACTGGTTATACGCCTTGCAAATCAAGGTGACAGCGAGCAAATGTTAAAACTGTCTGAGAGAATACAAGACGAGTTTGATTACCTTCCCTATAGATTTCATAAATGGCTCGCGGAACCCAATAGAATCACTGTGGTTGCGGAAATGGAAAGACAGTTGGTTGGAAACATGGGGTTCAGCATCGTGGATGGAGGAAAGTCGGTGGTTATTGAAGCAGGAAGAGTTGATGCACGCTGCCGAGGCCGAGGTCTCGCAGGGTCAATCAGAAACTTCGGAAACGAAATCATCCGACAAAACTTTCCGAATGTTGTACGCACAAGGTACGCCGCCTGGGTCGGAGCTCTCCAAGCACTTAATAAAATACAGCAAACATATAACGATAAAGAACTACATCGCTACGATTTTCGTACTTACCAAGTTGCACCGGAGCATGTCAATTTAAATCACAAATTACAAAACTGTTCAAACCTTCAACCTTGTACGAAGAAAGAGTTTAGGGATCGCATTCTTGTTAACGCTGAGGCGAGCTGTTTTTTCCCAATAACATCCTTGTTATTGATTGGCGACTATTTGAAGCCATTCCATCAAACATTGATTACATCGTTGAGGACAGAGATCGCCTTTTCGTCGAGTCAACAACTAGTTGCGGCAACTTACCGAAGTCTTTCAGTCTTGGAAGATTTTTCCCGGTTACTTGCGGGAATGTATGGACCACGACAATCTACTCTAAAGACTCGAAACTAAGCCATTCACACGTACTCCATCAGTTGACGAGTGCCTGTCAAATGGCACAAAATGAAAGATTTATGTTCAGTACCTTTCAGGACCGCTCTGTTACGGAGCATTGTAAGGACATGCTAGAGAACATTCCGGGCGTTAAAAGTATCAATGGTGACGAATCGAACCAAAAGATGGTGATCTTTGAGAGTGGAGCCCTTTAGATCGCTATTTCAGTTATAGTATTTTCGCTAGCAGTCGTTGCTCTCTTATAAAACGACGTGTGACTTTCAAATTCACCGAGTATATGTCAAAATGTGATTGTAATTTTGGTAAGGTTGGGCAAGTTTGTTTGAATAAATTGTATCAGTAGAGTTCCTATCAGCATAACTTTCATGTTCTCCGCCTTCACTCCGCCTTCTTCTTCTCTTCTACGAAGAGAACTCTCGTCTCTAGTCGAATGCTTTAAAATAGTATTTGGGTTAAACGGTTTGAATTTCAACGACTACTTTGAATACACTAAATGCAAGTCGACAAGATCTAATCACCAATACAAAATTCAAACTAAATCAGCAAAATGCAATTGCTTCAAGTACTCTTTCTTTGTGAGGATCATCCGTCCTTGGAACAATTTGCCGAACTACGTATTAGACGGGGATACTAATCTTAAGAAATTTAAATTACGTTTAAAGAACTATATAAACATTTATTAATTGTACTTTTTATCTTTTAATTTTATTTGAATAAAGTATTATTATATTATTATTATTACCGTATCCATATTTTTGGGGCATGCGCATTTTCCGATTCTTCCAAAGCCCTTTTTAGTTTCTATCTACCGCTTGAGCTAAAGGTTATATGGTGACATGCATGAGGGAAAAAAAATGAGCCGTTTGATTCAATAATCGAACGGTATAGGTGAGTACTTCAAACACAGACAACAAAAGACCAGCCATGTGGTATAACCTTCTATAGACTGAACTTTGAAATCATTTTAACAAGAGCTTATGGCCATGGACTCTCTTGTTTTTTGTTACGAAATACATAGATCCAAAGCATATTATTGGCTTGAGGTTTAATATCAACAGAACATATGAAAAGTTATTAACATTTTCCATATTGGTGGCTTTTACACCAATAATGTAATTGTTCAGCGAACGGGGTCTCGTGCAGTGATCTCAACTCGCTTGAGTTTTCTTTACATGCACATATCATTGAATGTCAGGACAGAAGTAAAACCGTGTCTTGAGTTCAATCACACATGACTCAAGTGACATCAGGGTTCGAACAAAATCCGTAGCACCTTTAACAAGAGGTCTTCGGCCAAGAGTTACCGAGTTGCAGTCAGCTTTCCTGAGGCAAAGTAACACAGCAGAGCTGCATTTGTTTTACTGCATGCAGGGAAAGAAACATGACGTGAACTTGTTGAGTAAACTTTCGTGGCCATATTTTAGAAGTTGCGTTTCCCAAGAGCCCCTGAAGCGAACTGGTCGACGAGCGATAACTGACTACCATCTATTTGCTACTTCAGAATGGTGGTTATTAACAAATCGACGTCATTTTGTCATGGTGAAAGTTTGGGAGAACTCGAAATTGCTGTTGAAACGTATTCGCCTGCGGCTCGTGTTTCCACAACATTTCTCGTTCTCCCAAACTTCACTCGTATTACCATAACTCTATGGAAACACGGAAAACGTTTTCTATTGTTTTTATGAAACAAAAGTAGGAAGCAATTTTCTATGTTTACATAGAGTTATGGTAAAAGGTTTTGAGCCAATCAGAGCACGCGTAGTATCTTGTTTATTTTATAAAAGAATGTAGACCATGAAAAATGACGTCGATTTGTTTTATACAATAACATGGAAAAATACGAGCAGAATTGGCTTTATTTTCGTTGATAAACGCACGCGCACTGTGGAAAAAAATACTCTACCTGTTTCGCTTCACAGTTGAATTGAACTTCGTCAACCCATTTTATCATACAAGCCATCTGGAATGATTGCTGGTCATCATCCGTGCAATTTGTGGCTATATCGAAAAAGGACAACGCTAAATTAAACAAAGTGATTAGTTTCTAATGAAACTATGGTGCTGCGTCGGCGGGCAAGTGAAACACTATGTTGATTATCAACTCGGAGTTGATAAAGGTATAAAATTAACCGCCGTAGCGAATTTCTAGAAATTTCTAGAGCTTCTAGAAATTCGCTACGGCGGTTAATTGACCTTCATCAACTCCGAGTTGATAATCAACATAGTGCTAAATTTACAGTTTGGAGATTTTTTCTTAGCGACATCACGCCATCAATTGACGTCATTTTCATGATCGACCATAGCTCTTGACCAATGAGCGCGCGAGAAATTTGACAGTTATTTTATAATTGTGAATATATTTTTCTAAACTATGGCGCTGAAAGATTGCGTGACGAGCCTAAAGAACGTCTGCGTAGGAGGCTAGCTGTGACGTTGTTGGATCCGACAAGCCGATTTAAAAAGGTTCAATCGACGAACGATTTACTCAGGGGCACCCAACGACAACATTTGCCTGTAGGTGTCAGAACGTCGTTTTTACGTTATAACTGTGCTTTTTGTGCAGTTTAATGGCTTATTTTTAAACGCTAAGAAAAATGTTTCTGTTCGGATACGTTAGCTGAACTTTCAAACTTCAGAACATTTTAGGGAGTGAAATCTTATTACCCGAATTTATGAGGTGAATTTTTCTTTCCGAAAATCCTAGCTGACCGTTTTTTGTACCCAAAATGACATTTTTATCTCTCCGAAAACAAAAGGCATTAATTTTCCCATATTACGAAAGTTCGAGATGACATTTCCCTAACCGAAAATCCGAGGCGATTATAGGCCTTTCGAACAGATATTTCACCGAAATGATCCGTTGGGTGCCCCTGTTTACTGTTTCCAGTCAGAGAATTCTCGCTCTTCTCAGTAGCTATGTTGCAAACATATCGATCAGTTGGTCCGTGCTTAAGATTCGTATTTAACGATCGAGTTATGGATGCTATTTACTAGGAAGTTCGGGGAGCACTCTCGATGTTGGCTATTTCTCGAGCAACTCAGCATGTATTCACAAAAATTCTATAAACGCACGCTAAGCATGGATCAATCGATTCTCTCTTTTGCTCGAAATTTCCATAGTTAAGAGACGCCTGCATGCGCTTTACGCTTTTAGTACCAAAACGATGAAGCGTTCCACTCAGTTAAAAAAAGATAAATTAATTGTCTTCACTGATTAATCGATAGCGGTTTTGATTCTCTCATTCAAATTTCGCTAACCGAGTGATCCGAATCGACCTTAAAAAAAAATGTCCAACCATTTCTAATCAGTACTTTAAGTACCTCTCAACTTTGCATTTAATTACCTCCGTCTCAAACATCGTCATTCATTTTTAAATTACTTCGCTACCAACGACAGTCAGTCACGAATGGTAATTGCGTGGTCTTTGCATGACTCTCTTCCCTTTTCACTGACACTCAATTCCTAGCTAAACTGCATGCCAATTAATATTTGCGAAGGGAAAAAGACAACGAACTGTTCTGAAAGTCCCTGAAACTTCTGACGGGAGTTGATTTGCATAAAAACCTTCATTCAGTGGACGCTTCAGTCGTTTCGACTGTAAGATTATAACGGATGGCAACAAACTGGTTCTACGCTCGCCTTTTGCCAAGAACGGCCCAGTTTTGTCGGCTAATCCTTCTCGATACAAGAACAAGAAGCTTCCATTCCGGTGTTAAAGGAGAGCGACTGGTTATACGCCTTGCAAATCAAGGTGACAGCGAGCAAATGTTAAAACTGTCTGAGAGAATACAAGACGAGTTTGATTACCTTCCCTATAGGTTCCATAAATGGCTCAAGGAACCCAATAGAATCACTGTGGTTGCGGAAATGGAAAGACAGTTGGTTGGAAACATGGGGTTCAGCATCGTGGATGGAGGAAAGTCAGTGGTTATTGAAGCTGGAAGAGTTGATCCACGCTATCGCGGTCGACGTATCGGAGCGTCAATGAAAAACTTTGGAAACGAAATCATTTCACAAATCTTTCCGAATGTTATACGAACAAGGTACTCGTCCTGGGTTGAAGCTCTCCAAGTAATTAGAAAAGCATATCAGACACACAACGATAAAGAACTCTCGCGCTACGATTTTCTTACTTACCAAGTTGCACCGGATCATGTCAATTTAAATTCCAAATTGCAAAACTGTTCTAACCTTCAACAGTTTACAAAGAAAGAGTTTCGGGATCGCATTCTTGTTAACGCTGAGGAGAGCTTTCTTTTTCCCAATAACATCCTTGTTATTGATTGGCGACCATTTGAAGCCATTCCATCAAACATTGATTACATCGTTGAGGACAGAGATCGCCTTTTCGTCGAGTCAACAACTAGTTGCGGCAACTTACCGAAGTCTTTCAGTCTTGGAAGATTTTTCCCGGTTACTTGCGGGAATGTATGGACCACGACAATCTACTCTGAAGACTCGAAGCTAAGCCATTCACACGTACTCCATCAGTTGACGAGTGCCTGTCAAATGGCATAAAATGAAAGATTTATGTTCAGTATATTTCAGGACCGTTCTGCTACAGAGCATTGCAAAAACATGCTAGAGAACATTCCAGGCGTTACAAGTGTAAATGGTGACGAATCTAACCAAAAGATGGTGATCTTTGAGAGTGGAGCCCTTTAGATCGCTATTTCAGTTATAGTATTTTCGCTAGCCGTCGTTGCTCTCTTATAAAACGACGTGTGACTTTCAAAATCACCGAGTATTTGTCTAGCCTAAATGTAATCGTGTAATTTTGGTAAGGTTGGACAAGTTTGTTTGAATAAATTGTATCAAGTTAGAGTTCCTATCAGCATAGCTTCCATGTTGTCCGCCTTCACTTCTCCTGCGGTGAATTTGATGAAAACTAGTACCGTCTCCATATTTTTGGGGCATGCGCATTCCGATCCTTCCCAAGCCCTTTCTCGTTTCTATCTACCGCTTGAGCTAAAGGTTATATGGTGACATGCATGAGGAAAAAAAAATGAGCCGTTTGATTCAATAATCGTACGGTATAGGTGAGTACTTCAAACACAGATAACAAAAGACCAGCCATGTGGTATTAATTTATAACTTCTGATTTCCAGCTACTCCCTTCCCCCTCGCTTCCCTCCTCACTGAATCTCTCGGCCATTCTCAGCTACACTAATATTTGCGAAGGGATCTGCATGAACTGTTCCGTGAAACTTCTGACGGGATTTGATTTGCATAAAAACCTTCATTCAGTGGACGCTTCAGTCGTTTTATCAAGACACGAGCATACTGAGTACACGCCCCCATGTCAGTAACTGGACAAAAGCATTACAACAGAACACTTCAAACAAAAGCTATAAGTTTCTTGGAGTTACTGCGCCGGTTTATTTATTTTATTTTTAAACTTTGTAAAATAGATTTCATTTTTACAGACGGAGTCGGAGTGCGCGTGGTACGGACTCTTGAAACACTCTAGAAAGCAACAGAAATTTTAACCCCTCAGCTGCCTCAGCATTTCGTATAGCAAATTATTTGTTGGGCAATATATCCATAGATTGTAAAACAGGAAATAAATATCTTTTAGAGAAACAAGGTCTTACGCAACACCGTCTTTTGGTTAAAAACAAGAAAACATATCTCAAAAGACTGCCGCTTACCCCTTAGTGCTTTGTTTTCAGTGTTTGCGAAATGTTTTTAAACAATATACTATATATAAGTATTTATAACCCAAACAAAAGTTCCAGTTTCCAAGTGTTGGACTGATAAAATTGCCTCGCGTTAGGGCGCAAAGTGCATAAAATAGCTAATCTAGCTGGCAACCCTTCGATAACAGTAATGAATCGGCTTCATTGATAACTCACTACTGTCAGGGATAATGTCTGTCACATGTATGAGGGGTGGCTTAATGTCTAGCGTGTTGATCGAGCGATCCGGTTCGAGCCCTGGCCGGGGTCATAGTGTTGTGTTATTGGGCAAGATACTTAACCCTACATTGCTTCTCTTTATCCAGGACTGAGGAGTAAATGGATACCGGTCTATGGTCAGGGCAACATGACAAGAATGCAGCTGGGGGGGGGGGGGGGGGGGGGTCCCCTGGGATGGACTAGCATCCCATCCTGGGGAGTAGCGATAGTTCTAGTCACTTCATGCTATGGAACCTGGCGTACCTACAGTAGGCTTAATTTGTAGACAGACTTTTAAACTGATATTGTCTTGATGTACAACCAAATTCTCATAACTAACATTACTAAAATCAGTAAGGAGAATTTATGAGCATGGAACTAACATAGTTTTATAAACCGAACTTGTTCGAAACTCTTTGTTATAGGTACAGGAATTCAGTTTTACCTAAAACATTTTCAACCATTTCTGTCCTCAAACATCATCATTCATTTTAACTTGCTTCGCTACCATCGACGACAGCCATCACGAACGGTGATTGCGTGTGATTGCCAGCTACTCCCTTCCCAATCCCTTCCCATTTCACTGACTCTCTCGGCCATTCCCAGATGCACTAATGGGATCCACATGAACTGTTCCGTGAAACTTCTGACAGGATTTGATTTGCATAAAAAGCTTCATTCAGTGGACGCTTCAGTCGTTTTGACTGTAAGATTACTTTATAACGGATGGCAATAAACTGGTTCTACACCCGCCTTTTGCCAAGAACAGCCCAGTTTTGTCGGCTAATCATTCTCGATACAAGAACAAGAAGCTTCCATTCCTGTGTTAAAGGAGAGCTATTGGTTATACGCCTTGCAAATCAAGGTGATGGCAAGCATATTTTAAAACTGTCTGAGAGAATACAAGACGAGTTTGATTACCTTCCCTATAGGTTCCATAAATGGCTCAAGGAACCCAATAGAATCACTGTGGTTGCTGAAAAGGAAAGACAGATAGTTGGAGTCACAGGGTTCAGCATCGTGGATGAAGGAAGTTCAGTGGTCATTGAAGCAGGAAGAGTTGATGCACGCTATCGTGGTCGAGGCATCATAGCGTCAATCAGAAACTTCGGAAACAAAATCATCCGACAAAACTTTCCGAATGTTATACGCACAAGGTACGCCTCCTGGGTCGGAGCTCTCCAAGCACTTAATAAAATACAGCAAACATATAACGATAAAGAACTACATCGCTACGATTTTCGTACTTACCAAGTTGCACCGGAGCATGTCAATTTAAATTACAAATTACAAAACTGTTCAAACCTTCAACCTTGTACGAAGAAAGAGTTTAGGGATCGCATTCTTGTTAACGCTGAAGCAAGCTGTTTTTTTCCCAATAACATCCTTGTTATTGATTGGCGACCATTTGAAGCCATTGCATCAAACATCGATTACATCGTTGAGGACAGAGATCGCCTTTTCGTCGAGTCAACAACTAGTTGCGGCAACTTACCGAAGTCTTTCAGCCTTGGAAGATTTTTCCCGGTTACTTGCGGGAATGTATGGACCACGACAATCTACTCTAAAGACTCGAAACTAAGCCATTCACACGTACTCCATCAGTTGACGAGTGCCTGTCAAATTGCACAAAATGAGAGATTTATTTTCAGTATATTCAGGACCGTTCTGTTACAGAGCATTGTAAGGACATGTTAGAGAACATTCCAGGCGTTACAAGAGTAAATGGTGACGAATCTAACCAAAAGATGGTGATCTTTGAGAGTGGAGTCCTTTAGATCGCTATTTCAGTTTTTGTATATAAGAATATACATTTTCATGCCCAGGCTGAATATTCTTATTTTTCTGCCGATTTTAGGCTGAAAATATTCTTAATACATTCTTAGATTACAAAGCATAGTACATGTGTATATTCAGTAAAATATCACTATTTTTACTGCAACGACCAACGGTTATTGATATATTTTGTATCTTTCATCATTTGTCTGGTTCATACTTGTATTAGTGCCGGATAAATTCATAAATGACTTGAGCTGCTCAAGTACACGTTTTCAGTTATCGTTATGTTAACTCATTTCGCTTGTGAACTCGATTTGATTCAAGAAAAAGTAACATATTTGCCATACTTTTCAATGTTATATTATGCTCATTTTAAAACATGTGATTTTAATGTATTTTATTTTCTATCAACATGTTTAAAACAAAATCTTACCTAAATCTCAGCCTTGTGTATATTCGCGTATTCTTAAAATTTCGGCAATCTCGGTCTCAGTTTATAAACAAGATTTTTACAAAAAAAAGAGTGTGACTTTCAAATTCATCGAGTATATGTCGAATGTAATGATTTGTAGTGATTGTTTGAATGTATATGTCGAATGTAATGATTGTTTGAAAATAAATTTTATCAAGTTAGAGTTCCTATCATCATAACTTTCATGTTCTCCTCACTTCTCCTACGGTGAATTTGGTGAAAATACCGTCCGGGGGAAGGGCGGTCCATAATTTTGGGGCATGCGCAGCAAACATCAATGCGCATTCTCCGTCCCAAGCCCTTTCACGTTTCTATCTATGTGATGTTATATGATGTGACATGGAGAAAAAAAAATTAATGAGCCGTTTGATTCCATAATCGTCTGGGTGACTACTTCAAACACAGATAAACAAAAGACCATCCATGTGGTATATAACTATAGACTAAACTTTGAAATCTTTTGAACAAGAGATTATGAACTCTCTTGTTTGAGCGAAATACATAATAGATAGAAACAGTGGGAAGTCACAGATAGGAAGTAATTACTTTTCTCAATATTACCACGTCAAGAGCTCTAGCGAAAAAAGTACGTTAATGAGAAAACTTTTAATAAGGATCGATCACAAAGAGCAGTTGCCCACATATTCTATTGTTTGTTCATTCTCAATAAAGTCATTGATAAACAAAATGGTTAACTTGAGCGGCGTAATCAACTCCCTGTGGATTTTTCCACAGCATATTATTGGCTTGAGGTTTAATATCAACAGAGCCTTTGAAAAGTTATTGAAATTTTCCATATTGGTGGCTTTTACACAAATAATGTAATTTTGAAATGACAGTGATCTCAACTCGCCTTGAATTTTCTTCGCATGCAGACTGAAGGGTTGTAAATCCGTGCCTTCGACTGATCACATGACTCAAGTGGCTTCTGGGTTCGAACAAAATGCGTTTAGCAACTTTAAGACTAGATCAAGAGGTCTTCCAAGAGTTTTAATCCCTTGTTGCTCTAAAGGTACTGAGGTACAACCAGCTTTACACGCACAGCAACACAGCAAAGCTGCATTCGTTATACTTCAGGGAAAGAAACATGACGTTCACTTGTTGAGTAAACTGTCGCCTTATTTCAGAAGCTGCGTTTCCAAGAGCTTCTGAAAGCGACGAACGACAAACTGCCATCTCTGTGCTTCTCGTGTAACCGGACGCTGGATCGTCGTCATGAGCAGACGATTTCGTTTAATAGAATAAAGCTTAAAAGAAGAGCTATTCCAACCATCAAAGACGAAGAGAAAGACGAGGATATGCACGAACACTTGACAACTAGTAGCCCGTGGAAATACAATTACAGAGAGCAACTTACGTCTCAAAATGGTACTAGCTGTACACCATTTCAACGCTTCGAGAAAGCCCAGTCTTTCGCGGAATTCAACAAACAATCTTCTACTCGTTCACCTCCACTTATTCTTCCAGAAGTGATGAAAATTACTCCACAGAAAAAGACGACTCCTCAGCACAAAATCAACCGAGTGCATGACGCTGGACTGGTTCCGCCACCGACACCAACTGTTAGGTATATACGAGAGTTATCGCCCGAACTGAGAAGTCTTTTCGTAATAAGGATGGCTCCATCGCCTTAAATGCTTCAGCACTATTTCAATATCGACGATCCCATATAAGGCATACCCAAAGATGACTCTTGACAGTAAGCTCAACTTGTGATAAATACAGTCGAAGCTCTCGTAAGCGGACACCCTCGGGAAGCAGAAAAAGTGTCTGCAACTGGAGCTGGCCGCTTACGGGAATGTGTAACTGACAGACTTTGTATGAGCTAGAGTTCAAACGGGGTTTTGTCAAGGCGGCCGTCAGTAGAGCTTACGAGAGTGTCCGCTCAGAGAGCTTTGACTGTACTAACTATAAAAATACTGGTGATATCACAGCCAAATTTTATGAGTATTTCATGACAAGGATGATATAAGAACAAGTCGTACACTCTATTTTCTTTTTGTAAGAATATATATTTGCATGACCAGGCTGAATATTCTATTATTTTCTGCCGATTTTAGGCTGAAAATATTCTTATTGCATTCTTAGATTACAAAGTGATCCAGAGTATAGTATTTCAGTAAAATAACAGAAATGATACGACCTGAGCTGTACACGTTTTTATGGTTTTGTTAACTCTTTTGATTTAAGAAAAAGGAAAGAAGTATACATGATACATGTTTACCATACTTTTAAATGAAAACATGTGATTTTATTGTATTTTATTTTCTATCAACATGCCAAAAAATTATTAACTAAATCTCAGCCTTGTGTACATTCTTAGCATAATCTTAAAATTTCGCCAATCTCAGCTTCAATATATTCTTATAAACAAGATTCTTACAAAAAAAGAGAGTGTGTATAATTATGTACTCTTCACACGAGGCTGGTAGTTATATCACCAAGGGATAATTAATAATACAAAATGATGTAAAATATATCCACATCAAACAATTCACAATCTCCAGAAGGTATAGTTGATCAATGACCCATCAATTTTCCATATTGCATGGCCGGGTTATACTAGTTAAGACCCTCCCTTAAAGATAAACATGGCCTGAAACTTAAATATGCAAAATATATAATGTATACATATGGAAGACTCCAATATTGAAACCTAATTTATTTGACTTTTAATTAACATGTGCCTATTAACTCAAACACTGATACAGTTCACTCTCACAACTAAGATAAATAAAAATTTGAGACGTGATTTGTGATTACTAGAACCCAGTCTCTCGGACAACATGAGTTGAATCAGACTGTAAGCGATCACAATTCGTGCGAGAGGTCTTCGTTCAATAAAACACAACAAATTTCTGATTGAATTATTTGAAACGTGAACGTTCTTAAAAATGTATACACTGAACTGAAGTAAGCATTCGTTGGCCATCACTTCCTGGTTGGATCTATCCAGCTCTTTCATTTGAACAGATTTCCGTTGTTTAGTTACATTTAAGAATTTGTTGTTGATGCCTTTACAATTGAACGAAATTATAGACCGATGTTTTATGCCTGAAGACTGGTAAAACGAGTGAAAAACACAGGCTACATGTATAACACATTCTATGGGAACTGAAGAATTGTATTGTAAATGTGTCTTCTTTCAACGCATTTGTAGCCTGCGTGTGGATATCCCCTATTCCTTGTTGCGTCATATTTCTGAATGTTTCTTTATTACAGATACAATTAAACCGCAGTTATAAGCCCTCTCATGGCCCCTTGACTGTAGACGGAAGTTGTGGTCTATTGGATTTTCCGTCATGTCGGTCTATCAGATATACTTTATTTTGAGTGTCATTTCGCCATCGTTAGAGAGAAACTATGCAAGTTTTATAACCAGAAAGGGTTAAAAGTTAATTCACGCTTCAAGGTCTTCCAATAGTGAAAACTTCCTAGATCATTTGGAATAGAGAACATCTGTAGCACTTTTTTGTAATCACAAAGAAAAGAGGCACGTTCTACAAATCAAGTCAGTCGTGTAAACCTTTCAGTTATTGAGACTGAAAATGTTAAATTGTGTGAAACCTCTATATCCCCAATGCGAAAATGAAAAAAGTTACCGTGAAAAAAAATATATACCAAGCCATTGATTTCGAACATTAAATCGAACAGAAAAATGTATACCCATTCTCAGTCCTCGAAGCTAGGGCATAATCCGACCGGCGACCTCATGCATGCAGCGGTACATGCCTGTATCCCTTATATGGGACTACCCAATAGTCAGTTCATGGTACGCAGTGACGCAGTGTACGCAGTGACGAGCTTTGCATGGTCCCGAAGCCAAGCATATTGATACAGACAATGCCAGAGTATCCGAGAGGTGAGAAATATATCGTTACAATTTGAAACTCAGAAACATACTGATAGGGTAGAGTCTGCACGAGCCTAGTGGCCCACAACTGCCGGAGCCAACCGGAGCTTATCATTGCTACCGGCCTCTGGATGGGATGCTAGTCTACCGCACTGATGTTATCCCCCAAACATTTTGTCGCCGGTACTCATTTATACTCCTGGGTGGAGAGAGGCACTGTAAGAGTAAAGTGTCTTGCCCAAGAACACAACACAGTGACCCCGGCCAGGGCTCGAGGTCCGGAGTCTGGCAGCCAGCGCTAATTAACCATTAGGCCAACGCGTCTTCCACAGAAACACACTGATGCAGAACATTACTAGCCTGAGATCAGGCTCCGAGAGAAATCGCCGAGCGCGGACTGGGGCGGGGACGAAGCTAAGGCGACCACAGTCTGCGCTGATTTCACTCGGAGCCTGATCTCAGGCTAGAACATTACTGACTGATTCAGTTTTCTTCTGGCAATTCGAGTCTGAACTTCCGAGATTATGTTTGGAAAATCAACTGAAACCCAGCAATCTACGTGACTTTCAACCATTATACTCTTTTATTACGTACACAGTTTTATAGAAGGCAAAATAACTGTTTTAACGTTTAACAGACCAAAAAAAAGTCCATGCAATTGTTTGCAAATAAATAATTTCTGAAACTTCAGGACATCGGGATCAGACGGTTCTAATTAAATAACTGAACAAATTAAACTAAGTTGAACTAAATTACAACATGCTAAGCTTAACTTAATTTCCTGATATATGAATTTTCTTTGTAGGCCGGGAAGATGAAAAAAAAAGAAGAAAAAAATTGGTGTCCGCTTTTTTAATTAAGACTGACTGGTAGCTGATTGAAGTCAGCAAGTGTGCAAAAAATGATCCATCTAAAGGTCGTACGTTATCTTTTTTCTCTCGAAGAATGTATCTCAGTAGTTGAAATTTCAGTGGCATTCAGGATTCTGGCTTGCAAACTTGTTCCATTTGCTCACATTTATACGTAAAATACATTACAGACTTCGCAATCACTCGAAAAGAAACGTTTCAACGTAAAGTGCCAAATTGAACAATAGATCTTCTACGGTTCATGTGTTTGTCAGTTGTCTAGCCGACCGGTAACGTTTAGGAAGCATTTCTTTTTACACAAGGCGGCTTTTAATTATGGCTAGAGGGGCCCTTAAGAGTTCACAAGTTATAACTTCATGGCCGAAAATGTTTTCGTGTTGGAGAGTCAGCTAAGATGATAATATATAAAAGCACAATCAGCTAAATCCGACTAATTTGTAGGAAGACACAAAGAATACCGTCAGCTATGTTATGTTAATATACAGGTGACGCGCTTTGCCGATTAACAAAAGCCGGCGTTTTGAAGTACGGTCACTCAACTAATTGTTGTTCAGAGTTATGAGTTTCATTCAACGGTAAAACTACGTGAGCGGAGCACTTATAAAATCTTTATTTATACTGAGGATTACATAACATCCACCAAGGCTTTAGAGCAGTTTAGTTGCTTCTGGTAAGGAACATAAGTGCATTGCAGCAATTATGCATGAAGGGCCTGTCGGAGCTACAGACACAAACTGCGACAGCGACAAACATGTTGGATGTTCGCATGTTAGATGTTCCAGGTGCTGCGCAACAGGAGAAAAACATCATGCTCAGCCGCCCATCGACGAAAAACACAAGCAAAAGAATCAAGAGATACTGGAAAGGAAGCAAAAACTTTCTAACCCAGGCAGAAAAATGTCTCGGAAAGTAAGCGAACTCAAGTCGCACCAGCTCGGCGCGAAATTAGCTTTTGAACGGCAACAGCAAAAGAAAGTCGAGGTGTATGATTCACACGCTATCGACTTCACACAACTCAGAGATGCAGATGATCAGTCAGATATCTTTCTTCCGCGGCATCTAAAAAAGAGACAAAGCACCCAGTCGTTAATAAGCAAAGTGCAAGTGGAAAACAACGCGGGGAACAGGCAAACTGCGGTAGACGAAGAACAGAGTGAAACGGAAAGTACTGACGCATTAGAAGTACTTCGCAATGTGGAAGATTTGAGAAGGGCATCGCTCGCTTACGGGATTATAGGACCGCAACGAAATTCACCACAACACGACACCCTTCGAGCGTATTTCAAATTTCGAAAAGACAACATGGCCAAAGAGGACCGCCTGAAAAGAGTACAGGCCAAGGCAAGGCTGAGAGATGTTGAAGATGAAGCGACGAGTTCTCCCAGCATAATCCGGAAGCCTATCACTTCACGTACCGTCCTTCCGCCACTCAATAAACTTAGCAGCGGAATCAAGTTAGGAACTAGGACAAATGCAAAGGAAATAAACAGGGTCCATTACAAAGAAAAACCGAATAGAGGAGAGCGTCATGGAACATTGCCGAAAATTTCGCGCAAGAAGAGTAAAGTAAGAGACACCGGAAGGGATCCGAGATTTCAGAAACTTATTTCGTGCTTGGTTCCTCTGTCAGAAAAGTCGCCTCCTTTTACCAGGAAGAGACATTATACAACGTGATATTGATTACTTGACCGATTTGAAAAGTCAGAAAGGAAGTCAATTTTCTATATAGTTATCAGTTCTAGTCATCTGTGGTGACCGTTCGTTTTAAACGTTTTGTTTTAGGACGGTGTGAGATTACCTACATACCCTGCAAGCAGAGTCGCTTAGATCTTTCGAGCAGAGATTACCGTTCTAAATTATCGCGCATGCATCAAAATAGGCTCAGTGGACGTGAATGATTCTGACAAGAAAATGTGACCATGCAATTAAGATAATTACACAGAAGCTCGGACAATAGCCCAAACGATTGGTTCATTTATTGAGCAAAAAAGTAAATGCTTAATTTAGAATAATCCGTTTTTACAACTGAAGTGAAAACTATAACGGATAGTGCATTAAGTGTTTTAGTTCTGTTCAAGCCGCTGTGTTTTTAAGTAAATGTTGATGAAAAATAAATAACTCTAAAGAGTTAGGAAAACAAAACATTTTGATTACATTCAGAACGCGCCCGTTGCAGGACAAAGTTCTTTTGTTTGGTTATTCTGTTGTCGTAATTACCCTTGAATGGGAACATGCATGTAATCTCCTTAACCTGTAATTTTTGTTAGCACTTAACCATCAGGCGTATGTGATGGATTTTCGTCTGTCTCAGCCCAAATGTTTACTGTTCTGGGCTGTATGGTCGATAATGTAATAAGTTTTCCACTATTCGGGCCGGGTTTTAGCCCGAAATGTAGCTGAAACATGAGCCTACGAGCAGAAAGAGTCCATGTTTGAAGCAACAATAGCTCACACAGTACTAAACAACAAAGACATTGTCGTCTTTTCAAGCGAATGACTTTGCTTAGTAATAACAAATGCGGGGTAAATTTGTGCAACTTGGAGAGTGTTCGGGTTTTATTTTTATGAAAATATATGTAGTAACTTTTTTAAAGGCTATAACTACACCTATCGAAATAAAATTTTAAATCGCATTTTATTAGGCGCCACGAGGTCTGGTAGAGTCAGTTGTTCTTTTCTTGTGATTAACTACATATAATCTCTTCGGCTTCACATACTGAATCTTTATATGGATTTTATTTAAAACTTAAAACAAGCGTTTTAGTGGCGCGCAGTTATTTGCTTTACTCTCTTAGAAATTGCATTACTTTTTTAACTGTATCGAGAATACTAGAGTGTTATGAAACGTGTATATAACGTTAGAGAATGGTTCTTGTTGTAACTACAATAGATCACACCGCATAAAACAAAGACAGCTGAATTCAAATAAGTTCTACATGATGTGCGTTGGCTACGTGACGCACACATAGGGATGCGTTATGAAGGGAGTTATGCTAGGCGCCACCAAGTCTAGTCGAGTCAATAGGAGAATCGCATTAAAACTCATTTGATATTATCTGCAGCGAAGTAATTAAAGTTGCTTTCGTCATAGTCATGACACAAGATTTACTCAATGACTCGACGGAGCACTGTCCAAAAATGTCATCATCAGCTTTTATTTTGCTTGTTCGATATTCATAAGTCGCAAGAATGAGGGGTAAAACAATATTCAAACGCTTACCGGCATTATTTTGGCGATTCCACGTCCAAACATCTATGGGAACGATTCGGTCGCTGTTTAACTGAACTTTGGTCATTGTGGGACACCATGGATGAAAATTCACAGCAAACTCCCGTAGAGGTACGTTTCTCGAATGATTGACAGATTTCTTTACTTGTGCGATCATGTATTGCGGAAAAGCGGCAAGATCAAAGGGCGCTGCCTGCCCCCCCTGCAGACACTACTGTAAGACGGACACCTCTCTAAGGCGGACATGGTTGGCTAGCTGCTGGCCGAGTTTCACTTGTTTGTCTGTAACTAAACTCTAGTTTAAGGCGGACACCTCTCCAAGAAGCGGACAGCTAGAGCTGGTCAGTATCCGCCTTAGAGAGAGTTCACTGATTCTTAGTTTTAACTTCCGTGGGCCTGTTTCAGAATCCCAGATTGTCAGGCAAGCAAGCTAATAGCCAGTGGTAGCCTGGATGAGGCTGCTGATGAAGGAATACCTCAGTGCCGGTTACTGCTATACAGTGAACTCTCTCAAAGGCGGACACCAAGTTAAATTCGGCCGGGACCAGCCATCCATGTCCGCCTTAGAGAGCTGCCCGCCTTATAATGGTGTCCGCTTTGAGAGAGTGACTGTACTGACTAAACTGGTGATATAGCCTATGACGCAAGGCAGCCAGGAGCGATGAGACTGCGGCTACATTCGCAGGCTAAGCTGGATATCATAGACCTAAAAAAACTGACTCTTGCGATTTTTATCGCGAGCTCGAGCGCGACAAAATTGCGCAACAAAAATCGCATTTTAAAAAATCGCCTGTGTAAACGGGCCTTGACAGCGCACAACGCAATACACAGATCAAAGTTTGACTTTCGGGAACGGAAAACGTTGGATAATACATTTTTTACTCGTCACTGTAGCCTGCGAACAGTCTCTATTTTTCGCTAAAGTCCGCGAGGCGAACGCGCGAGATTTAATTACGAGCAGCGCGAGCCGCGAGTTGCGTGGGCGCGAGAGGAAGCGTCACTGGTATTTTGACTCCCTCGCGTGTATCCAGAAAATATGTTTTTTTTTAATTTTTTAAGTTAAAAATAACATACGTCCAAATCATTTTACAAGCGTTTCGAATAAGTAGCCCTGGTTCTTTCAACTGACACGATGAAAGCGTTAATTATACACCCCTTTCAAATAGGTGTAATAATTTACACTTCGGCGACTGTGCCGTTCAGCAGTCACGCTATGTTTGCTCAACATTTGAAAAGGACTGGGTCATCCAATAAAATTTCTGAAATTTGATTCCATGGCAACACGCGTACGGTGACGACAAAAACATAATTTTTGAACATGTTTTATACTTCTGCAAGGTAGGGTTGCTAATAAACCAATATATATGAAACAATAAGTAACTATTTAATTTGCGTGGCGTAATTGTAATAATAAAAAAAGATCCCCGCTGAGTAAGACAAAAGAACGAAAAATGTCGCTGGAAAATTCGCTCCGAAGTCATGTTTGTACGAAAAAATCAAAAAGTCACTCATAGCAAGCATTCTTTCTCGCGGTATTGACTTAAATAGATTGACACTTTTTTGTTTGTTCCATTTAGCACGCAATTGAAGTGATCACGTACCTTCATTGAAATATGTATTTCAGTTTAGCCATTATACTTATCCGACAGATTTTTCGAACAAACAATAATAAAATAAAGCTGAAAGGATGTCGATATTTTACATGCGCCGCCACCATGCCATGCCAACTCAAGCCGGCAAATAATGGAATGTCAACATTGTTTCCCGTCTGTTTTATTTTGTAATCGCCTCGGGCACAGTAACAAGATCCGATGCACAAATAGTAACTCGCATTCAACACGTAAACATTAGAGTTGCTGGGGAAAATTATTGGTCTTGTTCAGAATATTGGTTTGCGTGGAACATATCTCGTATCGCCCACAATATCCTGTTATGCCATGTTCTTGATATCGCGATTTTCTGGATCAAATAATCAAGCTAATAATTCGATTCTGTTGACCTAAAAGACGAGGGAAGTCAGTTGACAACATTGTGCAGTAAATGTGGCAACTACTTCGTCATGTGGCGAAGTAAATCTTCATCAAAGGATCTACGAACTGATTGGAAAGGCCAGCAACAAGCGGGCAAAGACATCATTCAGTTGTACAACAGGGAAACCAGGGCGCAAAGGGAACGAAACAGAAAAATTATTGAAATACAGAGGAAAGCAAGGCGAAAGGACGACTCTCGTAATTATTCGCTGGAAGCTAAAGCGAGGGAAGAAATGCGAAAGAACTCTCAAGCGAAAACGGGCTACAGTGTTATGAAATTACCACCGATTGAAAGCCCAGATAAGCCGCCGAGAAAAGGTGGACAACGATGGAGTAAGCGGTCGAGCGTGAAAGATGTTGATGAACATTTCCTGCCCGAAATAGACACGTCAAGAGCTGTGTATGTGCGGGGAGGTCGTCTGAAAGAACCTTCGCGAGATCCACGATTCCAAGGTTTAATTTCATGCTTGTTGATCAATGAGGATTATTATGGCGACTTGCAGAGATTTGCACCGCCAAGAAGAGAAATGAGCAAAAGAACACGATTGGGATTAGGTTTCTAAAACTGTATTCTGGAAGCAAGAACCCCCGGGGGGAACTCCCATAGGAAAGTGGCGGGGTGATCATCCGAAATTTGAAAGAGCCCCTAAGATTCTCATTTTGTGGCGTGGTTGAAGTTCATTTTCGCCCCTAAGAGGTATCAATTCTAAAGCATAGTACTATTGTTTCAAATACCTTCTTCTCTGAGAAGTAGTTCCTGTCATATTTTTTTCCGGTTCAATACCCTGAAAGGATCGGGAATACTCTAACGATGGTCAATTTACCTTAGCGGTACCAAACAACTACGACGAGTACCCCCGTCACTTTTTGTATGTTTGTACCCCCGTCCCCCTCCCCCCAAGCACCCCGAGCAAGAATGAACTATTACACTCAACTCAAATTATTCATCGTCCATAATAATAAATACAAAGCGAAGTAATTATTCTAACTATCAATACGTAAAATAAGGAGTAATATATTTGTTTAAAAAATCATCGTTCAAGCAAAAGAGGATATTAAAATTGTTTTAATTCATTTTACTGTGGGTGTAAAAACATTCACCAGGTGGTGTATTTGTCATGCGCAGTTGGGGGTGGAGGCTTAGAGTTACAAATGAATGGACAGTCCAGGGGCATGCTGCGTAACTTTGCTAAATATAGCTATTTCAATCTATTTGTATTGCTGCGACATAGGAATCGGACAACTTACCGTAATCTGCCGCTCATAAGCCCCCCCCCCCCCCCCCCCGACGCTTATAAGCCCCCCAGTTTTTGACCCATCTACCTGTAAACAAAAAAATATTCCGGTTATAAGCCTCCCCGCATATAAGCCCCTCACCCAACCACGTGCTAAGATAGCCGCTGTTCAGGAAAATGAGCCCACGCTTTTCCCTCTCTTCTCGGGGAGGAACGAGGAACGAGGAACTCGATCGAGAGATCGGCGAAAATCGATCCTAGTGCTAAGGCGTCGGGGACGTGACCAATGATGTTATCCGTCTTTACCCGTTTCTTGCTCACTTTCTTGCAATTCCGCGTATTTGATGGTATCAGCTCATTTCGAAACGTTTTTTTATTCCCCTTTTAACCCTCCCCACCAAAAACCTAGGCCTTCGGGGAATGAGCGTGGGGTCATTTTCCCGAACAGCGGCTGTTAATCGAGCCTACCCAAAACCCCTCACAAAGTTAACAGTTGTATAGCGGCAGTTTTCGGTATACACTATGATTGAATACATAACCAGGATAACGGATTGTGTGGCCTTCCAGCGTCACGAAATATCGCCAAGAAATACACCAACCTCGTTCCCAGGGTCTACTCCGCTTTCAAGATGGCGGCTGGGCGCGGAGAAGACCCTGGGGTACACTGATATAACGCCCACGCTGATTGGTCTGTAGATTTATGATTCTTACATCAGTCGTGATTGGCGGAAATAGTCTTCCTTGCAAAATGGACGACTTGCGGAGTTTTATTTTGTAATTTCTTCTCGAATTGAAACGTAAATTATTGCCAGTTAAATATTTCCCGTCTTGTTTAAATTATGCACGGCAATTTAAGGAAGAGGTGGAGTTGACGTTGGACCGTAAATCAATTTGAAATGCCGCAAGGCGCACAGATCAAGAGCTGGAATATCAAGCAAGGTGAAAATCAGATCGATGCATGATTAATTATACACGTTTATGAATGTTTAAGCCGGGGTTTTTAAGCTTACGTGTTATTATTCGAAGCCTGGAATTTCTTCAAAGTGCTTCTAACGGCGAATTGAAAATGTGACGGAATCCTGAATTTATATATTGCTCGCATAAATGACGAATCGAATTTTTCACTGATCTGTACTTTTCAGAGAATTAAAATCACCTACAAGTTTACAACATACAGTGGAACCTCTACTTCGGGCCACCTCTATTTAAAAGGGAACACCTCCTTTACCGTAAGGGGACCCGGCAAAATTATTTAACACTCATATAATCTTTGTAATCCAGATACCGCTATGAAAGGGACACCTCTATTAGTTTACATTTCTGTCTGATGTTTGGAAAACATTCAGCAGTTGTTATTAAAGATGTGGTTATTGTTCATCATGGTAGATAGATGAATATTTAATCATTTGTCTCATGATGGAGTCACTTTGAAGTGTTGAATGATCACGACGTTTAGACTGCTTTACGTATACTGCTAGTTTTTATCAGGCAATCCTCATGATTATAATTTCCGACTAGATGTTGTTCCCTCAGTGGTCTGCTGCGGTATCGATCGGCTGTTATGTTTCTTGGTCATAGGTGGGCCTCCATGGTTGAGGAATTTCGGCAGTTGTATGTACACTGTATGTCAATAAAGACTGTACTGGGTGCAAGTTTTGTGTGATTAAGTTTCTTTTGGTGTAGTGCAGGGTATTGTTTTCTTGTCGGTCATTTCTTTGTCCTTTTTGTTTTGCTGTGTTGCAATGTTTTTGTATAAAATTTATTGTTCCTTATGCCCCTCAAACGTATATTGTGTTGGGGAGGTGTGAATGAATTTATGAGTGATATGGGTTATTTTAATTATTTTTTTGTTCTAGGAGGTATTTTAATTTTTTAGATTGACATGTATAAATAAAGTTGCTTTACCTTTATCTTATTATCCTTGTTATGGAGTATTTTTTTAGCTTCAGTTTTTGCTGGGGAGAGGGCTTATTCATAGAGGGTCCCGAAGAGGGAAAATGGTAACTGGGATTTGCCTTTTTTTCACTGGCAAAATGGGATTTGGGGCACCAATTTTGCTGTTGGGAATTATGGGATAATTTGAGCAAGCATTAGGCTGGGAGACTAGGATTTGGATAAAATATGGGCTGGCCATGGGAAAATGGGCCAGGGCCCTCTTCATATATTTTGGGTGTTACTCTACCTTACTCGTGTGGGTCAGAAAAGCATGAACACTTTGATTGGTACTGTTTTTAGCTAAAATAAAATGACAAAATATTGGCTAACAGCTACCAGCCACCCCCACCCCCCCCCCCCCCCCCCCCCCCCCCCCCCTCAAAAATTCTAGATACACCCCTGCAGAGGGACAATAAATAAGTAGCCGCCCTCAATAGAGTTATTGTTCTCCAGTGTACAACTAGAACAAAAACAAGTAGTCAGAAAATAGGGTATGGATTTTAAAGACCAGGACCCGGTTGGTAAAAAGATGGATAACGCTATCCACCAGGGCCCAGTTGTTCAAAGGATGGATAGCTATCCACCAGATAAATGACTATCCGACGGATAGCGTAGTTTGTTTTGTTAATACTTATCCACTGGATAGTGATTTATCCGGTGGATAGTGTTATCCATCCTTTGAACAACCGAGGCAAGATAAATCACTATCCAGTGGATAGCGTAGTTTGTTTTGTTAACACTTATCCACTGGATAATGATTTATATGGTGGATAGCATTATCCACCTTTTGAAAAACCTGGCCCATGTCTGTAATAGTGTACAGAAAGTTATACATTTTGGTTTCAGTACTGGATGGCACAATCCCTCCAAAAATTCAAAGTACCCCCCAGGTCATGAAATATAATAAATCATTATTGGTTTCCAAATAAAAGCTAAATATAAAAGGCTATAAAACATTGTCATCCACAGAAACCACGCAGGGAAGCCTCCCACTTTTTTGTACAGTTGAAATTACATTTTGATATTTTACTAAATTAATTTAAATCTGTTTAAATGTTTGTGAGTTTCCATGCTGAAGTGTTTAGCTATAGCTAGGAGGAAGCAATCTTTATTTAGATATTAAACACACACAAAGTACTGACTCAACATGAACCTTAAAAATAACACCTCTAAATAAAAACAATCACAAAAAGATTCGACCATGATCATGCTGCATTTAATATTTTTTTTTATTAATCAGATTGGGCATGACTTTCGTGCTATAAAAAACAAAAAGCACGAAATAAAACAAATTAATCGACAAAAAAATAATATATCCACCCAAAAATTATCCGCTTTACTTTCGACAACTTCCCTAACTTGACTTTCTTAATCGTGCGTTGTTTATACAGCCAAACTGGTGCTAAAATTATAACAGTCATAAAATGTGTAATAAACCTCACCTTAAATAAAATAGACCGCTCACAAATCATGCGTAAAGACGGCAGAAATCTATTCGAAAATTCAACGGACCACAAAAAACGTTATTCCGCGTAAAACATGTGAAAAAACGAAGCTCGCTGGCAGCACTTCTTGTCCTTCCAGTAGCCATTTTGAATCCCGGAACCGCTGGTCAAGTGTAGCGAAGACGACCATATTGAATCCTGGAACCGCTGGTCAAGTGTAGCGAAGACGACAAAATACTCCACGATTCGTGGAGTATTTCACAGCGTACCCCAGGGTCTTCTCCGCGCCCAGCCGCCATCTTGAAAGCGGAGTAGACCCTGGGAACGAGGTTGAAAATACACAGGGGCACCCAACACCCAACGGATCGTTTCGGTGGAATATCTGTTCGGAAGGCCTATAATCGCCTCAGATATTCGGTTAGGGAAATGTCATCTCGAACTTTCTTAATAAGGGAAAATTAATGCCTTGTGTTTTCGGAGAGATAAAAATGTCGTTTTGGGTACAAAAACAGGTCAGCTAGGATTTTCGGAAAGGCAAAAGCAGCTCGTAAATTCGGATAATAAGATTTTAATCCCTAAAACTTTCTGAAGTTTGAAAGTTCAGCTAACGTATCCGAAAAGATACATTTTTCTTAGCGTTTAAAAACAAGCCATTTAAACTGCACAAAAAGCACAATTACAAACGTAAAAACGACGTTCCGACACCTACAGGAAAATGTTGTCGTTGGGTGCCCCTGAATACACCATATATAACCTCTTTTGCTTTCACTCTGATGGTCACCAAGCGATTTCTTCTAGAAGTTACAATGCATGTTCGATTTCCCTCCCAGCTCACAATTTTCTTGATACGGTTGTATAAACAGAAAAACGCCATTTAATTACTAGTGCTAATTTCCATCTCGTGAGTGAAACATAACAAGATAGTGTACTAATCTACTACCTTATTACATGAAATGTTCGCGACACGTTAATTTGGCGATTTTTAAAAATTTCGCGCGCCAACAAAAACTGCCAGCCTATGCAGGCTATTGTAATCCTTTCCCAGGCCGGGCAGTCAGTAGTGTAGGTCGCCAGATTCGCTTAAAAAAAATCACTCCGGCTTCGCAATAGCGAATAGTACGTATTTCTAGTCTCCTAAGCCGTTTATCTGTGTCGTCACGTAAAGCTTCTCCCACTTGGCGTTCTCGACCCAAGACCTTCGCTGCTTTCTTGCGCAAAAGAGAAGAGCTCTGGGATCGAGATTGCCCAATTGGTGGCAATCTCGTTCCCAGAGGCCGCGATCCTTTTGG
>MU825921.1:0-39201 GCA_029204205.1 Desmophyllum pertusum
ATAGGATCCCCCCCACCCCCCCCCCCCCCCAACAATAAGCCCTACGCCGGGTTTACCGCGAAAGCAAACCAACCGATATATTCCACTTTGCTTCCCAGATAATTGTTAGCAATTTACAGTGGGGAATAATGAATAAAAAGAGCATTTATTCGTGAAAACCCAGCGTAACAGTGTAAATCGACTGTGTGAAATTTGACTCCAGCATTTCAACGTTGCGCCATTCCAAACATGAGCAATGTGGGGTCCAGATTTAAGTCTAAATATCCCTCCCCGAAACAAAGCTACTCGATATAAGGCAACGACAGTATAATTTACCTGTTGAAGTTCGTTGCGTACCTGAACCAGCATCTCTTCAGCTTTTTCTCACACTTTCGAGTGTTTAACGCACTTTCTTCGAGTCCTCGAGGGGCTTCCCATCAGGCACCGCGCTATATTAGATTCGGGTTTTCCCCGAGGGGGGTGCGACGGGTGGTTGAAGAAAAACAGTCTGATGTGGATGGTAAAGGCCGGGGTAAAGGGGGAGGGGGCGGGTGGGGGGCGAATTAAAGAACTAGTAACATAAATTAAATCCTTTCGTGTATAGACGTTTTAACCCTTTTAATTCATTTATTGTGAAATTTTAAATTTTAATTTGGTTTTAACATACGCAATGACATCCGGGGGGGGGGGGGGGGGGGGGGGGAGGGGGGGGGGGGGGTGAGGGGGGGGGGGGGGGGGGGGGGGGGGGGGGGGGGGTATGCGGAGGCTCCGCCCGGGGTAGCTTTTTTCATTGTTGGATGGAGGTATATAAGTAACGAGGTAGGGATTTTACGAGTTGAAGTATAGAAAAGCGTAGTAAAAACCTGTAATTTAGGTGTTTTAAAAGGGCCTTTCAGAATATCTCAAACAGATGTTACCTATGGGCTCATTCATCCAATATTTTAAGGGGCTACGCAAGCGAAAAGTTTACTAAAAGTAAAAATAGATGGCAGTGTTTCAATTGTAGGTATGTGAAAGGGGTACCATTTTCTATGGAAGGTATGTCAAAGGGTTAGCATTTTCTGTTTGGACCTCGGGAGCGCAGCCTTCCCGTAATAAAACTTTGTTAAGTAACCCCCCCTCTCGTATGACACAACCACATGCAGGCTATGCTGCTTTTAACCTATCGTGTATAAATCCGAAGCTTAGGTGATAAGCTTCTGGTATAAATAAATGCTTTTATTAGTAGTAGTAGTGTGTAGTAATTACGTGGACTCACAAGGATGGGGATTAATTATTTTTGGGATGTGAGGGCATAGCCATCAGGCTTTAGAGATCGGACTGGAGTTCAGCCAGTAACCTGACATCTGTGTCGCCTTTCCTGTGTCACGATCTTGTTTTCGACATAATTGTTTTTTGATATAATTTGGCAGCAACTTCTTTGCAGTGATACACTGTATAAACAGTAGTGTCTTTTTAACTTAGATAATGTTTGTTGCTTTTCCCATTGCCCGGGGCGGGGAATTTGCAATTCAAATGTGGCGGCCCGGGGGTGGGGAATTTGTAATCCCACAAAAACAAATACAAATCCTCAGAGGTTTGGCCCAGGGGGAAAATGGGTAACATCTGGAATTTGATCAATAGCATTAGACTGGGATGAAAAGCGGTCTTTGGTCCTCAGATCCTTGGCACAAGCAATAATTCAAACAAGATTATTTTTTTCCTGTTTCTGTCTACATTTGTGACAGCAGTATTATGTCAAAATCAGAGTTATTAACGCAAAAGAAAAGCCTGAGCGGCCTTTGGCGGACAAAAATATAAAGCTTCGGCAAGTAAAAAGTAAATAAATAACTGAACTAGATATTAATCAAAGATTAGGGAGTGCATTCGAATTGGATTTTTTGTGGGGGACTGCCAAGATGGATAGTTGATGTACATGTATTTTAGGTTAACAATGGAGAATGCTTTATTCAAATTAATCTTATTCAACAATATCATGACAATTTGAGGTAAATAATATTAAGATAGACAGACCACTGGTTTTATTGACATAATTTTTTTTTAATTTAATAGCAACATGATATATTTAATACCTTTATATTTGTTAACCTGCGATCAAGGCAAATTTTTTTTCTGTGCTCTCACTTACTCTCCTTCTTTACATGGTCGCGCAAAAAATTACACTCATTTTTTGGGCATGACCTCCGTAAAGGGAATAAGGAGCGTGAAAAATTGTCCTGACCGCAGGTTTATATTATATTGCATACAATGTATGGGGTTAGAACAAAAATTTAATTGAAATAGGGCTTTTTCTGAGTGGAAGGTGAACCTTTTGGCCTATGCATCAAAATTGAGTCGAAAAATATGCAAAATCATTAAAATGAAATTGAGTTTGACTTGCATGAAAATGAATTATATTTTCACAACAAAAAACAGAGATAAAAAGGAACTCAGAAATGTCCTATTGGATTTTGAGATAATCTGCACTGGAAAGCAAATAATCTAAATTGAAGGGTCCAAAGTGAAAACTATCTAAGTGAGGCAAACGCGCTTTGCTCACATTAGCAATAGTTTTTTCACTTGACCTTCAATGTTATTGAATCTACCAAACTGGAGGTCTAGCCCATCACTGCAGTATGTGCAGTAACAAGTTGCAATAAGTAAAAAAGAAAGCAACTGATGTATGGCAACAATATTAACTGTTTACAAAATTTTGATTTCAAATTTCAAATCAAGTAAAACTATATATCACAAGTGTAAAATGACTTTGTTTGATTTTGTGATACACCTGAAGCTTTTATAATGAATTAACTGAACTCAAACATTTAAAGTTAACAGTATGCACCTTGAAAGGCATTGTGGGTATTTTTTTTACTAACACTAACATAATGAACTAACATAGGTTTTTGTAAAGAATAAAGGTTTAATCCGAGTATATGATTGGCATTGTTGTCAAATATATGGACAACAATACAAAAAAACTTTTCTGTGGCTATTATTTCGGTATGATAAGATTGTGAGTGACTGTTTTTTCTCACATTTGCGATTCAATATCTGTTACTTTTATAAGTGACAGAGTCAAAGGTGTATACATAACATGTTTTGCTTTTTTTGTTGCAATAGATAACTACAAGAATGTCAGTCTCTGTTGCAGTGGCCAAGCTATTTAGGAGCTGGTTTTTTGGATAAAAATGATAGCCTTCCGCTTTTGTTCCTTGTTTTTATCTACATTTTGGACTTTGGAAGGCTTTTAAGAAACATTGTTGCTTCGGCAGAACTAAGTAGGTTGGGTTAATTTGCAAGAGGTATATTCACCAAGAACACCATCTTGACGACCTAAGAAGACCTAAGACCTAAAATCTAAAATCTAACCTTTTAGTGTCCTTGACATGTAGGCTCTTAGGTCTTAAACTTTCGGGGGTCTTGGGTTTCACTACAACCAAGATAGATAGAAGATTTGTTTCCGATCATTTCTTTTAAAATTGGGTCGCTTTGTTCTCACTCCAACGATAAAACAGTACATGTATCCAAAGCTTGATGAATATAGGCTTTAACGTTTAATTAAAATATATAGCGATCATTCACAAAGTTAAGATTCCAAAGATGTCATCGGTTAAACCTTATTCAAGCACTTTGTTGATATTCGCCATAGAGTTTTCACGAACCAGTGGGTTTGTTTTGAAAACAGGATAGTTCATTTCATGGATTATGTTTGAGAAACAAGTTTGTATTTGCTATTTGTACGGGAGTCCAGAATTTTTTGTAGAATTTCTATGTAATTACTTATCTTGCTGATCCAAAATATTATATGTTTTGTTAAGGGGTGGACATTATAAGCGATTCTTAGTGAGGCGGCTATACAAACAACAACAACAACAACTTTTATTCTAATTTTATAGATATACTTTACATGAGTGCTTGCTGTCCCGCTACTAGTTATGCAAAACTAATTGAGGACTGGTAGCAAGCGTCTGTTGCAGGGCTGCAAATAACAGTCGGTCATTGGACAATGGCCGACTAAAAAAATTTGCCAAGTGTTTCGATTTAATCCCAACTGTGGGAGGTCGGACATAATGTCCGGGCAATTTTTTGTTATTATGATCCCCCCCCCCACCCCCCCCCCCACCCCCCCCCCATATCAATGACCCATGCATACTTCATATACGTAATTCCATCTGGAGCAATTTTGGGTAAGATTTTTTAGTGGCAATCTGGTTAAAAACTGCATCTCAGTATAAAGATGGGAACAAGACGGCATTTGCTATTTTAAACCAAAAGTAACCATCCAAAGATTATTTTACTTAAAAAAAAGGCGTTGTTTTCATGAAAACAACTTACAAAGTTGAAGATTTTTTTATAATGTGGAAGTATTTTGTCATTCGTGACTGTGAGTGAATTGCAATTCATGCTTGATTCCACACGAGACAAATGTCAAGCGATTCAAATTGATTAATTATGGCGGTATGTCAAAACATGACAATGTTAGATCGAATGTTGCTTTTTGCTTCGATATCGTTCATAGGATTAACCCTTTCAGAACCTATAAACTGTGCAATTCTATGATATATTTCCGAAGGCTGCCGAATGTCGCGTGGCGAAGCTCAAAATCTCTGCGCCCTCTTGCTTGTTTTTATTTTAGGACTCAATACGCGACATTTAGCGTCGTTCATTTAGGACTATTTTGGGTGGAAAAAATTGACTCCAATTTTTCACATTAATGGTTGAGAACAATAATTATTAGTCCGGAATTGCGAGTCCAGGCTGTGTGAAATTGTACTGTTATGCGTGTGATCAATGTTTTCGATGCCGCAGGCGCAGGTGACACACGCATAATGCGTGTGAGTTGGCAGGTATAGATATGAGTTCGGCCTCCCGCACATAGCATGCATTTAGGAATACCTCAATTCAGTTAAATCTGTAGAGTGGAGACAATTAAAAGGTTATCGTTTGACTTTGAGGCATATTATTAGGTAAATCGAAATCAACTCCAATGGAAGTTATGATTAAAGCCAAACAAAGGCTGAATAATTTTGGTTTAAATAAAACGAAACAGAAAAAATGTGTTATAAAAGAGTTATATAAAATGCATGACCACCGATGAATGCCACGAATCCGTAAGGATTCGATTTAGAGCGCCGTCCTTCCAATAAGCGCCCGCCCTTTCGAATAAGCGGCTCCCCTTCGTAACTGTGTTTTGTGTGAATAAGCGCCCCTTGATTCTAATAAGAGCCCCTATTCCTCTCGAGGATCTTCCTGCCAATAACCAAAAAAGTCTGTCCGGGGGCGCCGTGTTTTCTATGCCCTCGTGTTTGTGATAACAATTCACGCGACAAGTAATCCTTTCGACGGGAGTCACCGAATCGGACGTCGAAGATTAGCCTGCACCAGAAAGCGTTATTATTGAGTGCAAGTGGACACTGAAGCATATCGCCGCTCGAATAGCATAGATTAAAATTCTCCTCACATTAACTGAGGCATTCACCGTATATTTGTTACTGTTGACAGTTTCTTTTATTGTTAACCTTTGTTAATAAATATTTTAAAGTTTTATTTGAACATTTGGTTGTTTCTCAAAAAGTTAATTAGCGCCCCTTCCCGAATAAGCGCCCTGTGCCCTCGAATAAGCGCCCTCCCTTGAGGAAACCAAAAAGTAAATAAGCGTCCGCGGGCATCGCTAAATCGAATCATTACGGTTAATAAACTTCGAGTTTAGCATAAAAGACTTTTCATTCAGCGATGTTAAATGCGGAAAAGAAGGCGGAACTTCATAGACTTCAAAGAATAAATACGGAATAATTTTCACAAGTAAATTTCCTGGAGCGAACCCGTATCAGGTGGGGGCGAACTCGTTTAATAGTTAAGCTTTTAAAATTCGAACTGAGCAAATTATAATTAGCCTGCAATGAAATTCAAACAACACTCATGCAGTAGAATCGCTTAATGTATCTTAACAAACATATAATATTTTTTGATCACGCAAGACTAAGTAATTACATAGAAATTCTATAAAAATTATGCACTCCCGTACGATTATAGGCAAATTACAAGTCGCCGTACGCGTTTCCCGTACGAATAGCATGCACAAACTGGACGCCCTGTTGTATATGGAGCTACAATACGGGGAAAAGTATATTACTAAGTGCTTACACACGAAGCAATCATCATGGCATATTATTATAGCGAGTTATTAAGGGAATAACAGAGATAGATGTTACACACCTACATAATAAGCGCCTTTCAGGAATCAGGCCATAAAACTGTTAAAAATCCGGTTTTTCTGGCCGCAACGTCCCCATAATATATAAGAGAGTGAGGACTTAGTTCTCCTTCGCCCCCCGTAGCCCGGTTATTTGGCTAAGGCTCGTTTGCTGAGGGACTGAGAATGAATTCGTCTGTCCAGTTCCTTCTCGCCAAATTATTTTTTTGGCGGAAGTTTTAAACAGTTTATTCCTATGTGGCGGCAAAAAAAACAAACATTGGTTTCTGCGTTCACAAAGTGAATCTACCCCGGCCTCATTACATTGTATTTCTTATTGAACTAAGGATATTTGCCCCAAACCGACTAAAATTAACAACACACTTTAGATGGTATCCCGAGTTTTCTCTACAGTCAAGCGCTTCTATACCGTTGGCTGTTTGTTGCAGACGATTTTGAGGTTTAAACACGAAATACCATCCCAAAATAATAAGCCAATCAAATACCTGCCGTGTCATATTCATCTTTATGTTGGCATAATAGCGTGTGCTATAGGCGCAAGGACGTGTAGTTGACCAATAGATGTCATAAAAGTGTACTTTCTACCATAAGTAAGACACGGGTGGTATATGAACACAAATATATATTCTGTTAAACCATGCTATAGTCGTGGCAGCGGCCGCCAACGGCAGGCAACATATACTACAAAATTGCGAACGATACAGATAAGCATTAGGCATGGCCCCTGCGCAAGGATGACACGCAAATTCGTGAAGCGTTCCAAATTTTTTTTATTTTTGCTACAACAAACTGTATTATTATTTGGACGTTTACCTGTCTATTTATGCAATAATTTTGAAAAGAAAATCTCTGATGCATCATTCAATCTCTTGCATGTCTTTTAGTGACTAAAAAAATAAACAGTTTAGTTAGGCTAAATTATAAAATTCGTAAGAAATTGTTTAACAAACCTTTAAACACACAAGGCGCGATCATCTAGCGCAGGGCGGTAAAAGTCTTCTCCCGCCCTGTCTCGCGCGAGTACCCACGCTCGCGCGTTTGTGTGTGCTGTCGCGCGCTGAGAGGTCGAATCAACTTACGCGACTGTCAAAGCTGTTCTTCGTGTTTTCTTGCTTCCCAATTCTGTTCTGGATATATATACAATAGAGCAGTTTTCAACGCTTCTGGGGACATACAACGCTTGCAAAACCAAGTTGTCTCTCGCTGGCCACGCTATACGCGACCCTTTTAGAACAAACGCGGCATGTGATTGGCTTGCCGTGTTAGTCCAAACCGTTCTTAAATTGTTCTAACTTTGAGTGAATTGAGGAGGGCAATAGCGTGTTCCAGGCGTTCGGTAAGTGGGAGCAGCGAGAAGAATATTGAGTCAGTGGGTGGAAGTTTGTTACAACTACAGTGAAGATGATGCTACTGCTGCCACTCGACAAAGTTTTTGATTAATTTTTGACATCCTCTTGACAACTTTTTTACGACTTTCAGATGGGTTCCGTTTGACTTGACCAATCAAAATCCAAGGAGTGTTGGAGGCGGAATCGTGAAATTTGAATGGTTTTAGTTTCGAGTCTAGTTCAAATGTGGCGCCACAAAACGGAACCCATCAAAATTTCTGCCAAGCTTAAAATATACCATCTTTTCTTTCCACAAAAGAATATTAGTTACTAGTACATACATACTTTCAGAAGTAATTACATAATAAATAAATACAGTCGAACCCCTATTAAGCGGCCACCCTCGGGGCGAAAGCAAAGAAACGATGAACAAACTCTTACACGAGCTTACAAGAAATAAATTATTTTTAAATACTCACCTTACGCTAACGTTTAGATTGAGCAAGTTATACCGGCGAATAAAGTATTCCATAACTGAGCAAGTGACAAGAGATAAAAGATTGCAGACTTTTGAATTTTGATGCGTACGTGAGGAACCCAACTCAGTGCCCTGATGCCAATCTGTATCTTCAGAACCAATCACCGTCCCGCATTTGAGACGACATTACCGCAAAATAATATCGTCTCAATCGTATTAAAGCAAAACTATACTACTCTTCCCAGTAGACCGCGACACCCACGATTTTTTTCCCATCTGCGGCCGTTTAAAATTTGAACTCGAGGCGACTGATTTCTTATCACGTGATAGCCGTTTTGTTGACCACGCGATCTATAAAGTTGAACTTGCAATGATCGAATTTCAACTCGCATTCGCACCGTTCAAGCATAAAAAATCGCCTACAGTGGCTGAAATTTGCTGAAAGGGTGAACTTTATGATTTTTATCCAATTGAAAAACACTATCTGAGCACATCCATGGCGATATTTATGTGCAGCGAGTTGAAATTCGATCATCGCAAGTACAAATTTACCGATCGCGTGGTCAACAAAACGGCTATCATATGATAAGAATTCAGTCGCCTCGAGTTCAAATTTTAAACGGCCGCAGAAGGCAAAAAAATTCGTGGGTGTCGCGGTCCACTGGGAAGAGTAGTAGGTGGATCGCGATACTATGTTGGAATAATGTAAAATACCACGGATGCAGTGAAACCCTGTTACATGAGATTGCCCAACGACGCTTTGATTCTCTACGAAATATTTCGAGGGGAATCACTTAAACAGTGTGTTACCAAAGGTCTATGAGGTCTATAACTAGTTATAGACTTCTGGTGTTACGTTATGTTGTGTAGTTATCTAACGTAGACATTTATGGCTGAGTAATCCATGAATAATACTGAATGTTCACTTATTAAGTCGAAAATGAACACACGTAAACACTTCACTTCCATCGTCGCCATATTGAATATTCCAAAATTTTTAACATTGTATACCGACTACCCATGTGCATTTCCCAATGGTCCAAAGTTTCCAACAATCTCGTACCCAATTTACGATTTGTATTTTTTTCTTAAGCGGCTAAATATTTGTTTTAGGTTAATCAACAGTTTGGGGTTAAAAACGTTGGAAATTTTATTATTTATTCGTAGTAAACTGATTTACGTAAAATATGGCGGAGCACAATTACGTACTGGTTCGGGCAGCAAGTGGCTCCATTGTGTTGTGTTAAGAATAAAGTTACTAGGTTCGAATTAACCCAATTCGTGAAATGTGTTCTCTTTTTTTGTGGGAAACTTCTTAACGCAGCCATCTTGAAGACTCAATGCCTACTGCGTTTTTTACTCTGAGAATGCGTGTAGCGCATAAGCCGAGTAAACGGAATGGATGGTAGGAGTCGCGTGTTGCAGCCGCGTTCAACTGGAAGAATACATTATATTCTCTAAAATTTTCATTCTGCACTTCAATTCAAACATAACATCTCTGACACCAAAGTACCTTCCCTAGATATCAATTTACGCATTTCTGGCGCCTGCAGTCAGTTATCACACCCTCGACACTACAAAGAAAGCCGTCTCTGTTCTCTGTTTAACGTGTTTGTTGCGTTTTTATGGGTACTGCGCTTGCGCAAGTGCCCATTATTGTCGTCGTCGAAGCATTCTTAACATTCCTTCGTAAGACTTTTTTGTTCGTAAGACTTTTTTGTAACAATTCTTTGAATAACTGAACATGATATGGCATTGTTCGATTGTTTCGCTTCATTGACAGTGGTGTCAAGTGCAATGCTTAAAAAGAAGATTGGCATCTTTAGTGAGCTATATGGAGAGAAATTGCGTTGCAAAATAAATATGAAAGACACGTTTGTTTTTAAATGTTTTTATTTACGTAGGTGTATTTCTTTGACAACTGCACGAACAGGGTCGCGTTTGATTGAGTCACATTGTTGAAGCTTTTGTTGAGTAACCGCCGGTCTTTTAGAGTCCTTCGTACAATTCATTTGTTTGATTAGGGCCCGGCCGCACTAGGCGAATTTTTGTTTGTTTTGCAAAAATATCTGTCATCAGTTCCGTTTCACAAGTGCGAACGGCGATTTTTTTCCTACCAAAATTTTGTCAAGCCTTACCAAACTTCAAAGGCGCCGTCATCCTGCCCCAGAGCAGGACAAAATTTTGTCAAGCGTCAAAACTGACAGATTCGTCAATTCACACACATTAATCTCAAGGTTACAGCGATGATTATTCGCTTGCCTCGGTCCGTACAACTTGTACCGGTCCAAAATTTTACCTGCTAGCAGCACCTATACTGATGTTTGAGTAGCACAATTTGCTTTACAAGCAGTGAACAGTGCACGTCCGATCGGGTACAAGTTTGCGCTAAAAAGTGACAGTGACAGTCGGGAAAAGCGGCAAGAAACATGCAAGTCGTTTAAAATTTCAGTCCGAGAAGAAGAAATATCTAGTTAATCAGTTTGTGTATCATACCACGAAGGCAGGAGAGTAAAAACTTTAGAAAGTACTGGTTTTAAAAGATTGTCGAGGAGTTGAATGCAAAATTTCACAGCAACAACAGAGGTTTTCGGTTTCTACGTGATTGATATGTTGTGGTTCGCCGCAGCGGCTCGTTGGTCACTGATGTTCTTACCACATTTTGACGTCTTCTGTGATCTATTACTGAACAGACCCACGGCAACATGGAATCTATTTGTTTTATATAATTTTGGAGATATTCGCTTCGGATTTTCACTTGAATGTACGCTAAATAAGCCGATAAAAATTATGTCAACAAACATCGAGTTTAGGCCACAGTGTTTTCATGCACTCAAATAAAACTTTGTGAAAACTAAACGGCTTAAAATAAACTACAGCTCAACTCAGCAAATGTTTCGAAAAGCAAATATTTAGAGACTAACCTCTATTCCGTCCTGATATGAGGAAAAACAATCTGAATTATTCCAGTCCAAATCCCGTTGCAAGTCGCTTATAAACGGCGAACGATAAGCTTAATCCCGCTAAATTTATCGGATTCTGTTCACAAATTATGAGCTAAAGGACCATCATATTTTCCTCCAAGTTCTAGCCAAGCTTGAACAGCCGATTTAAAATTTGTATCAATTGAACAACATTGAATTTCCTACGGAATATTTCCAGTTTGACGAAAATATTTCTCTGTTTTGAGCGAAGGATTTGTTGGAGCAGGCAGGGCGCCCGCGCGTTTTCCCGCTTCGTGACGTCATTCGTGCGTCTGTACTCTAATAGATAACAGTTCTAAACCAATCACGGCGCGAGTTTTACACAGTGAATTATATAATTATTTTTAGATTCTGTTATGTCAGCGCGAATGCTGCTGTGTAAACAAAGATATTACAGTATGACGACAATCAGAAGAGTATGAGTGATGAGTGATTTGAGAATTTTGTTATGTCAGCATGAATGCTGCGAATGCTGTTGTGACAAAGATCAAAGCCGCGTGCTGGATTGCAGAAAATTAATTCACCGCGCTTTCGGGAGTCTGACGTTGGACATCGTGACAAAATGATATTAGAAAATGGATTTTAGATCTACTATTGTTAAGTGTGTTAAATTTTTTTCGAAACGAGGAATGATTTTAATATGAAAATATCTTCTAAAATTAAAGACGAACTTTATATCTGCTTGGTTTGTAGACGAAAGATAAGATCATCTCATTTGAGCACAGTTTCCGTTGTTTAAGAAAACAGTGGGTGATTGTATTCAAATTAGCTTGGGTTTTAAAGTCTTGTTAGATGTACTGATCAAAATGACATGAAGGTAAATAAACTGAACAGAGTTTGTTGTCCGCAACTGACAAGTCGGCGAGCTAGTTTAAGAGAGCAGAGTGTTGCTAAAAGTGACCTAATAAATTTGTTACGTTAAACGTGAATCGTGCAGTGTACTGTAATTACCCAGTTCAGTTAGCTAGGATATGAGCAGAGTCAAGATGAGAACTGTTCTTTGATGGATTCTTGTGTAATAATTCGTCGTCTATTTATAATATGTCAATAATTTCGCGGCGTGTAATTGGTCGGGTTATTACACAATTACAGAGATAAAGGCAAATAGCTTTGACAGTTTGCAGGGGGTTTTTTGGCAGGGTTTTTTTTCAGTTTCGTGAAGTCAAATCCCTTTGTTTTGACTGTGATTGAAACGCCTCGTATGTACAGTGGAACCCGGATAAGACGGACACGAACAATTGTCCGTATTAAGCAACGTCTAATGACTGCAGTAAAAGACCAAGGAAGTGAAACTTTTGTGTTACGCCTGCCACGCAGCACAGTGAGCAAGACAGTTGTCAAACATGTCATGACAATATACAGTGCACAGATAAGCGAGGTTAACTTTGTATGAGAGCGGAAAAGTGACCGTTGTAATGTAAGATAAAATATATGAGCTTTTCGTCGGGACAAACAAAACTGTCCGTAATAAGTGCGAAAGGGGAGGGGATAGCCTGCGTGCAGATGTCTCCTTTTCCTTGCGCGTACTAACTTTCGAGTGCCTCCCGAGTTTGTAGGGGGGTACCGCCGGGAATTTTTTGATACAGTCGAACCTCTACTAACGGCCACCTCTCCACAACGGCCACATCTCCACAACGGCCACTTTCTTTTGTCCCGGCGGACAGTCCATACATTCACTCTTGTTTTAACCTCTCTACAACGGCCACCTCTCCACAACGGCAACGGCCATTAAAACCCTATCTTTTTTGGCGTACAGTAATAAAAGGTCACGCAACTTCATCTGTACCACGCATCGTCGGGCAATACAGTATCTTATATTGCGGCACGTGTTTAGCCACTGATGGAAGAATCACACAATACTAGAAAGTACAAGGCCCCCATTTTTTTCTATTTTCCATTTTTTTTACGCTTTTACAGTACTGTATTTTTATTTCAGTCGTAAATCGAGTACAGCTGATAAGGCTCTGTGTTTAAATTGCATTGCGAAATTGAAAAAAAAAAATGCCTGGTGGCACAGTAAGTCACATTAAAATAGAACCTCGCAGCCACTCACTCAAGCAAACAACCCTTGACAACTTAATTTCACGAAAGAGAAAGTAAACGATGTACAAACTGATGTACTCACTGTACTTTACTAGCTTTGTTTTGTTAACATTCCTGTTCTGAACATCATTTTGGTTTCTGTTTTATTGATACATTTTGATTGTGTTACGTATTCATATGCTATAATAAGCATTTTTAAATAAAAATGTTGTCCCCCCCAAAAAAACAAATGGTGTCATATTACACCCCTACCTCCCCATAACGGCCACCTCTCTACAACGGCCACTTACCTCTGTCCCCAAGGTGGCCGTTGTGGCGGGAGAGGTTCGACTGTATTTCGCATTTCGTGCGTTTTGATATGAAACCAGGCAGCAAAAAGCAAACGTATAAACATAAAAATTTCTTGCACTTTTTAAATTCAAAATGGATTAATGACAAACAATTGCAAGAAACTTTATGTGACATGTAATTTACAATTTACGGACAAATGTATCTATCGATTGACAGGATTTTGCTGCGGCCTTTCTATTTCGCTCTTCTGTGACCTCTGGCTCTGTTCGGTCCATTTTATCCAATATTGACACACATGCTGAGCCCTTTTGCAGTTCATTATTGGGGTACCCAGTCTTCTCTCATTTTGATAGAGCCTGGGGATTAAAATTCCGTATGAGGGTTTTAGGTCGAATTTATCGTTAACGTTAAATTCAGCTTATAGAATCTCAAGATCTGGTCCAAAATTTAATATGTCACCCAGCAAATCTACAAATGGCGGACCTTCGATGTTATCTTCGTTGATTCAGGCTTCATTTCCAGACTACACCAGTTAGCGAATTAGAGCTTTTCATTCACTTTATTTTCAGCCATCGGTCCACGGACGCACCTGTCGCATCCCTCGCCCTACGGGCCTGATTATTTTAGTGTGGTTAGCCAAAGCAAGAGATGTTGCCTTAGGGCTAGGGTTATCAAATGCAATACACCAAAGAAAAAAATAACAAAACCAACAAAGTTGCTGCACTATCCTCAACGGCGACAACTCGGAGAACGAAGTCTTGACCTATATTATCAATTGAGAGGTCTGGTGAGAGTTAACGAAAGCCATTGGCGTGGAAATGTTTATATCTAGTATGTCTAGTATACATGTTATAAAGGGATGATGTGGATTCATGACTGCTGGGTAGAGAAAAATATAACTTACTGATTGAAATCGTGAGAGTCCCTAACCCATTTCGTTTAATCGGCTCATGGGCTACATGTATGCGCATTCTCTGAGTAAAAAATGCAGTAGCCATGAGCACGCCTCGCGGGCCTATTTTTATAAACGTTGTAAAGAACGTTTTACCTAAGTCAGTGTTAGACACATTTTAGATTTTATGTTACAGGACTCTAATAATAGAAAAGTTATATTTTAGTGCACTGATGGGAGTTAAATATCGTAAATTGCTCACTGACTTTATCCAAGAATTAAAAACCGTCAGGAACCGTGAGCTTTGACGAATGCAATGGTGTTACTCAAAAGCTCGACTAAGCCCGCCGGGGCTTATTTAATCTCAAACCTTGAGAAGCGGAGTGGGCTTATTAGAGCGGGGCGCTTAATAGAGAGGAGGGGCTTAATAGAGCAATTACGGTAACCGAACGTAGCGACCCCATGTCAAACATACATTAACTTGACGACACCCTAAGCAACAGGTGGCCGATTTCTTACTTGTTTTACATCATCAGTTAGTGACTATTTGGTCTCCTTTAATTTTACGCTCTTCTGTTTGGAAGCCGCTTATAGGAGCTACGTCAGACTCCGCGATATATTAAATAATCATCATGCGTTCGATGTACAAATTTACCTTTAAAAAAACGACGGCAGCTATAGGACCTCAAAAATGGTAGTGTAGCGAGTATGAAAAACACCAGAGGTAATAATAAACGAAAAGGAACAAGGATGGTTAAGATTAATTGAAGATTGAGACGGATACGAGCGACGAACTTGAAATCTGCTGTCGAGTCCCCAAACCAACAACCACCTTAGGGACCGTTCATTAATTATAGGTCAGGGGGCAGGAGGAAAAGTAAGCAATACCAAGAAAAAATTCCCTGCCCCCCCATGAACTGTAATTTTTTTTCAAGACCCCCCCCTCCCCTCCCGCAGCTTCTCCACAATCTAAAAACAGCTATCTTCAGTGAAGAGTGAAAGTTGAAAGTCTACCAGCCACTCTAACAGACCATGTTTGTGACTGTTTGTGGGATAATATAAATGTCAGGCTCCTCCTCGTCTTCACTCTTATGTCCAGCCAAGGTCCGCGCAGATTTTAGAGTAGTGGTGATGGGTGGAGAAGGGGAGGCTAATGCGTAAGCGTGAGTCAATTAGGGGGGTCAGGGGGCATTCTCCCCCAGGAAAATTTTGAATTTTTAAATTCAAAATGCATCTAAAATTAACAAGTGTGGTGCATACTACAAACTTTAAGCGTTTAAAAAGCGATGTTCATAATCACAATTTATTATGCCCGCTTGGTCAACAACTCCACTTAACAACAAATTACTTGAAATTCTCTGTATTCAGTCATCCTTCCTTCCGTAACATGAATACAATATTCCAAAATGTTTATCTTTCAAACTCTTTCAAAGTCTGTATGGTCATGGTTCCAAACTTTGTAGAGAATGAACACAGCATGCTGCATATTTTACTAATTCAAGACTTTAGTTTTTTTGGTATTATTGTGATGATCTAGCTTATGTGTTGATAATAAAAGTAATAATGGAATGGAATAAGAGATGATTAAAAACCTACTTTAATTTTTTTTCAAGGCCCCCCTCGTCAGACCAAATATTTTTGGAAGCCCCCCCTTCTTATTGTAATTTTTTTCAAGACCCCCCTAATTTTCCTCCGGCCCCCCTGACCTATAATTAATGAACGGTCCCTTATATAACTATATGCAAAACATATATAATGAAAATACCGAAAATAAATATCTACTAAACTACGTACCGCAGATATTTTGATATTCAAAATATTGCGCAATTGAAATATTTTTAGTTTAGACCAAATGACAAAAAAGTGCAACTTTCTGGATTTGGGGGGGGGGCACTTTTGAGCAACTTGTTGACAGTTTTAGTCCATACATTTGTTTGTAGAATTTCCCGTGGACTTAAACAGGATTTTTATAGGGAAAAACATTAGACATTCGCGCTGAAATTTTTTAGGGTATCGGCCATCGAATCCAAACGCGTCTGTTTTTTGTTTGTTTGTTCGTTTGATTTCCTGTTGCTTGTGTCAACTACACAGTAGATTTCTGTCATTTCTTCATAAATACGCAAAGCCCTTTTCCCAGAGGAAAATATCGCAAAAAGGGTAAATAATTCTCAACACCCTGAAACTGATATCCCAAATGATTCTGATGACAAAGGGGAAAAAACGGAAATATACCTAGGATAGAATTTTATTTTGTTTAGCCAACGTGAGATTACTCAAGTAAACGTTCTTATCTTACATTTTTATCTTGAAATTTTTGTAAAAATAGCCGATTCGTTTACCTTTTGTTAGACCTGGTTGGCACCAACTCCGCCGGAATCAATATTTTTGTGTCTTTGAGATTTTTTTCTTTCTAAAAGATACCTCTTAGTCGTCAAGATGGACTATGTTTTCATGTGTATGCATGTATGTATGCCATTGTATGTCACACCAATCAGATTGGAGCTACAATGAACAACCAATGAAATAGTTGATTCTAATAACCGAGTACATCCGAGTAGATATCGATTTTTAAGAGCCATTTCGTGACGGCCATCTATGTTGATGATTGTTTAGCAGATATGGTGAAGATGTAGAGGCTTTGATTAATCATTTTGCTGTGTCAAATTCTTGAGCTGGTATTTCTATTCTGGTCGCTGTTTCTGTTACGTAGCTTAGACATGCTTAGAGTTATTAGAAATCGTGAATATTGTGGATAGTTGGAAAGGTACGCAACATGAATTTTATCACGTACTTTTAGCTACTTGTACCTGTACAAAGTTCAAGTTAATCATAGAAAGATGTGCAATCACGGTGCTACTGCGATTGTACAGGCTTTGTTTTACATTTTGCTGTTTTCACAGAAAGTGTCAAATTCTTGAGCTGATATTTCTGTTCTGATCGCTGTTTCCGTTATGTAGCTTAGACTTGTGCACGAAAAGTTATTAGAGATCGTGAATATTGTTGCCGAAAGGTCCGCAACATGAATTTTATCACGTACTTGTAGCTACTTGTATCAGATACCTGATGTTGTTCTGCGCACGTGAAAGGACCATGCGACATTGTAGAAATGAAAGAACATTTATGGTTATGATGCTATTTTTTCCCTTATGTGTGGGTCGATTCCTCACAGCATTAGACTTTGTTTGTCCCCAATCGCATAAGATCATGTTGCTGTTTTCATCGCGAACAAAAGGTACATAAAACAGGATACTTTTGTTTTTCTTCCAAACCCATGTAATATGATACTTTTGTTATCTTCTGAAACCCATGTAACATGGTACGTTTGTTTATCTTCTGAAACCCATGAAACATGATACTTTTGTACCTTCTGAAACCAATGTAACATGATACTTTTCTTTATGTTCTGAGACCCATGCAATATGATAGTTTGTTTTTCTTCTCTAATCCTTGTAACTTCAGAGTCAACATGATATACCATCCTTATAATTCATAAGCTTTTTTGCGTTTACGTATTGCCTACTTTGACTCCCGTACATGCAAATGGAAAAGAAGGATAAAATAGATTTAATTTGGGATAAAACACATACTTGCATGGGATGGTACAAATTTCAAAACACACCGTTTTGAATACCCGTTGTTTTTCGTGTGCGTGGATGAAAACGGAGACCTTTGAAATCGCCGATGCCGTTTTCGATCGTTTAGTTTGGACCATAAAAATAATAATAACTAGTAATACGTGATAATAATAAAATAACTCCCACACGTTTTTTCATATGTCACGATATATTAAGTCGTTTTTTCCCATGTACAAAAAGTTTTGACCTGCAAATCAAAGGAAAACTTAAGATAATAAATTACTAAGGACAAAAAAACGTCACAGAAGTAATAAACCAAAAAGTAACAAGGATGGTTAAGATATTGGGAAAGCTAAAAATATGAGGAGCTCCGGCCTTAACTCGACAAAACTTTCTATCTATTCAAATGAGATCAAAGTCCTCTATTCTCATGATACCTACACTTGAATTGGTATAAGATTCTAAAGAGAAGTTAGCAATTAATCACTGATGGAGGATTAACTAAACTTTGATAAGGTTAAATGACGCGATATTAATAAAGTTGTTTCATGAATATCTACAGGGCTCTAAACGACATCAGCTGGCAATTATACAAGTGTCACACATCAATTGCTACTAAACAACAAGCAATAATATAATAGGAAGACGAGATAATGTGGAAACTGAGCGTCCTTTACGACAATCGTCTGGCTGTTGCTCTTAAAAAGTGAAAGTCGTCAAATAAGGTTCCGTCTTCCTCGAATTTCAAGTGCTGGAGTCGGGTTGATTCTTGACAAATAATAACTTTCGGTATTTACATGTATAGTTCCTCAGTTTATTTTTGAAATTTCACAATCAACTCAGTTTTCGTCGCCGATACTTTAGCGAAAACCCGATTTATTTGCATAAAAAGGAACCGAAGTAATTAAACAAAGAAAACAGCATAGAATTGAAACATCAACCTTTAGATTCAGTCCTATAAATTAAACAGGAGCTTACTAAGTTGGGTGATATTAAATTGCGGAAATACCAAAAAAAGTTAGCTAATAAGGCCGGCAGCATCTGCCAAAACTCGATTAAATTTCATCAAGATTATTTGCTAACCGATGCAGGCTTTGTCCTTATTGGTTTACACACTGCATTATTATCTCTACAATATTTTATGCAAATCTTTTAGGAAAAATACCACACTCTTTTGCCTATATAATCCTTCAACGTCATTACCTATATCTTCAGGTCGCGCGACAAAGGTGTGAACTTGGTTTCTAACGTTTTAGTTCCAAAAAGCATCCAAAAAGTAAAAAAGTGGTAAAAAAACTAAGTCATGTCTTACCACAGCAATGCCACAGAATTCCGGGGCGATAACGAGTCCGATTTCCAAGCCAAATGTGATTTCTTTTTCAAAGTACGGCTGAAATTAGTAAAGTCGTCGCCTGTGCTTTAATTTTCATAACATCTATCTTAGGTAACACGATGGTGGTCATTGTGGTGTACAGAGAACAACGAATGAGAACAACCGTGAACTTCCTCATTGTCAACATGGCTGTTTCAGATTTCCTGTTTACTGTGTTCGTTATTCCAAGAATTATCACGCAGATATTCACCTACCCAGGTGCTTGGATAATTACAGGAGCTGTAGGTGACGCCTTGTGCAAGTTCGTGCACTTTTCCAAGACGTCACTGTAGCGGTATCTTTGCTGAGCCTGGTGATGATTGCAGTTGAGCGTTACTACGCAATTTCTTGTCCAGTCGTCGCGAATCCCATTCCACGGAAACGGTGTGCAATGATGATAGTTTTTACTTGGCTGGTGGCGTTTCTCATGTTTGCGACTAATTTTTTCACCTTTAGGCTATCCATCGAGGAGGAAGGCCCAATCTGCAGCCACGGTTGGGAACAGTTGGTTGCCGATCCACTAAAAGCCAGGAAAATTGAATTTCTCTTTCATACAATTCTGTCCTTGATCATTCCATTCATCGTTGTAAACCGCCTCTTACACAACAATCCTTATCAGAATCAGACGCATATCTGTTCCAGACGATGTGAGTTCGGTAGGACCAAGGCGTCAACAAAAGCGTAACCGAAACGTCCTGCGAATGTTGCTTGCCAGTGGTAATCGCTTTTGGCTTTTGTTGGTTTCCATTCCTAACTTACTCATACGTAGCAACTTTCGTCTGGATTGACAGGGGCCTAGAATTTCCTTGTGGTGTGGAAATCTTTGGAGAGTGCGCGTTATATTTGGCATATCTTCAGTCCTCCATAAATCCTGCCATTTATTTTGTGTTCAGTGAAAATTATCGGCGAGGACTGAAAAAGCTTATTTGGCCCTTGACTAAGAAACGGCCAATTTCTAACCAGATCGATATCAAGGACTCGAAACGCAGACTGAGGCACGACGTTTCGATTGTTCAGGCTCAGGATATAGAGTTACGCATTGTTCACAACCTGTAATCTTATAAAAATGCTCTAGCTAAAAATATATTATTCTGTTTGGGGTTTTAAAGTAAAAGTGGTCCTTGAGCGCGAGTCACTTAATTTGTTAATCGATTGTTGTTTTACCTGTCAGTATATCTCCTTACCTATCAGCAAATTCCCAGGTCGAAATTGTAAAAATAAAATTCCAAAAGCACAATATATGCTGGGACATTTAAATTTCTTTTTCCGTGTCTTACATGCGAATCGCATGTTATATCGCGAGATGACTGTCAGTATAACCTCTCCAATAGTTAACACATGATCTAAAAATTAACCATCGAAGATCGTCCTATAACCAGTTGTTTGGGGTGTTTCCTGGTTGATCCAGATAACAATTGATTGTTCAGTACAACATCGTATGAATTCCCGAAGAAACAGCGCAGTCTTATGACCTTTAATGGCAATGGGAAACTCTCTAAAAAGTACTTTGAGCAAAGTATAAGAATTAATGACTTCGTCACTAGTAAGCATCCTGTCCTCAATAAGTTCCCCTAAATGAAATTATAGCGCCCCTGGAGCTAAATCGAATAATTGCGGTAGTTGTAAAATAAGTTTGATGCGGAGGATTACACTTACAACTGTAATGTGAGAGAGATATTATTCTGTCAGTGACACAAGCTACTCGGAAAAAAATTCCGAGTTCCCCCAACAGGAGTCGAATCTATGACCTTCTGTAATGTGTTTCGTCAAACTGGAAGCAGTCTTGTCAAAGTAGACAAAGTAATTTTAATTACTAATTAGTATCCGACACCGCTTAGTATAGTTTCGTAACGGGGATCTGAATTAGTCAGTAAAAATTACCTTTACCTAACCTTACACAACCCTTAAAGGAGCTATGTCACGGATGGCACATCTTGAAAAAATTGGCCATTTTTTCAAGTTCGTTGCTTGCAATCCGTCTTAATCTTCCTCATTCTTAACTATCCTTGTTCATTTTCCATTTTGATTACTTCTTTGGTGTTTCTCTACCTTAGTAAACATTATTTTGTAGTTTCCTTCAATTCGAAGTTCACCAGAAAAATGACTTAAAATAATGTGACATGGCTCCTTTAATTTGGAAAAGCGTGGCATAGTTTTACGTTTTCGTGCCGTTTTGAAATCAGAACGATATCCATAACCATATGTATATGCCCATAAGGTTCCATAAACACTTGATGTCCAAAGTTGGTTATCTACTTTATCTGTTAATGACAAAAAAAAATTAATTCCCTTCTTCAGTCACATCGGCTGGGAGAGCTATAAATTTGGATCGAAGTGATTTAACCTTGCAGTAAGAGAGTGACAATTCTTGAGAATAAATTTCACAGAATCGAAAGTAATCCCTATGGAAAACTTTGTGAACTGTTGTTATATTAATTTAATGACTACAGCAGTGCTTGGCCGTGTCCTTAGAAATTCAAATTATTATTTTACTGCAATCTTTTTCGATTCATCTTCATTAAGAACGCCCCGCGAAGAAACATTAATGCATTAATGAAAGAACATTATGGAATCGCAAGATAAAACATCACATAAGCAACAAAAAGTCTAAGGTTGGTTATCTATTTTATCTGTTCATGGCATGCGTGCAGAAAGCCAAAAAATCATTTAATTACTTTCTTCAGTCAAATGTCGGGAATGCAAATTTATTACATTCATAGATCGAAGTGAGAGAGTGACAACCCTTCAAATTGAGTAACATGGAATCGAAATTACTCTAGGTCTGTTGAGAACCTTGTTAACTGTTGTAAATTAAATGACTTCTGCCGGAATTACTTGCCCTATCCCTAGAGGTTCAAATTCAATTTTACTGTGATCCTTCCTGAATCATCTTCAGTAAGAAAGCCAGTACAAAATCAGTATGGTAATCGTATCGGATAAAAACGACATTTTCAAGAAATTACACATCAGCTTCTTATGGGCGATATTAAAAATAATTAAAATGAAAACGCTTTTTCAGCTAATAACGTAGCAGCTGATGACAAATACTTAGATTAAATTCCACAATTATTTGCTAAACAAAGCAAGCTTCTTATCGATTGGTTATCCAAAAAACATTATACTCTCTATCCTTTACTTTATTGTGGCAGATCTCTTCGCACAAACACAACGTTATTTTGCCTCATTGAAATAGACAAAATTATAACCTTAGAGCGGAGGGAAGTCCTACTCAAACCAACTGAGTCCTGTATAACATGAGCGACGTCACAGTAACCAATACCGCGAATGAAACCGCAGGACTTTTCACAGATGAGTCTGATTTCATGTCCGGGGTGCGGGCCTGTGCGATCTCGTAAATCTGTGCCAACAACCACGCAGAAATTTGGTTGAAACCATCGCCCTGGTGCCATTCATCTTCTATAACGTTCTTACTTTGGTAATTCGATGGTGGTCATTGGTGGGTATACAGGAGAACGACAAATCTATGAGAACAACGTGAACTTTCTTTCATTGTCAACATGGCTGTTTCAGATTTCCTTTACACTTTATTCGTTATTCCAAGAGTCATGACCCAGGTACATACCTACCGCGGATGCTTGGTTAATTACGGGAACAGGAGGTACTATGCTTTTTCTGTAAAATCGTGCCCACTTTTTCAAGATGTTACTCGTAGCCCGTGTTCGTTACTGAGCCTACTGATGATTGCAGTTGAGCGTTACTACGACAATTTCTTGTCCCAGTCGTCGCAGATCCCATCTCCACGGAAACGGTGTGGACAATTGATGATAGTTTTTTACCTTGGCTGGATAGGCATTTCTCATCGTTTTCGCAACGGAATTTTTTCACCTTTAGGCTGATCCATCCGAGGAAGAATGGCCGCTTAATCTGCAGCCACGGTTGGGAACAGCTGGTTTCAGATACCCACTAACTGCAAGGGAATAATTGAATTTCTCTTTGCATACAATTTCACTGTCCTTGATCATTCCGCATTCATCGTTGTCATTGTAACCGCCTTTTACATAACAATCCTTATCAGAATTCAGTACGCACGGTCTGTTCCTGGTGATGGCTACGCTCGATGGCTACCCCCCCGAAGACGTCAACTAATAGGCCGGAACCGAAACGTCCTTCGCATGTTGCTAACAGTGTTATTCTGCGTTTTGGCTCTCTGTTGGTTTCGCATTCATAGCCTATACAATACGTGGTAACTTTGACGTGATGGATTTTAAGAGATCGAACCGACACCTAGAAAATCCCTTGTGGTGTGGAAATCTTTGGGACCAATGGGCGTTGTATTTTGCATATCTTAATTCCTTCTGTAAATCCTGTCATTTAACTTTTGTATTCTGTGAAAATTATCGAAATGGATTCCACTAAGCTTATTTGGCGCCTTTAGTAAACAAAACAACCTTCTTATTCGTACGAGGCGCGCACGTGCGAATTGATACAGTCGCAGGTCGGGAGAACTAAACGCAGAAAAAAGAAAAAGGCGCAGGTCGTTCTGTTGTGGATCAGGCTCAAGATATTGATTTACTTGTGCTAGCGAAGTCGTTGAAAATTTTGACAAAGTTTGAGTATTAGAAACGCTCTCGAAAAAATATCCTGAAGGTTTCAACAAAAAAGGATCCCTATTGCAATTGATATTTTTTATACGCTTGTCTAATATTATTGTGCAGAAAGAGTTCTTTTCTGGTGATCAGCTTTGTGATTCCTTCCCCGTGTAGCCTTTGAACTGTGAAATATAACTTAAGTAGGGCAAATTCGCTACCACCACTCAAGTGCCAATGTAAAATTCGGGTTTTCTTTGAATGAATTGCAAACTTTTAAAGAAAATGACATTTTTTAAAGGCAAACGGAAAAACAGGAAATGCGAAACTGCGAAATTGAGGAAAATCATACATGAAGACAAAATAAAGAATGCACTTTGCAGACGGTAACAATCTTGATCCCCGCTGGTTTAATTGTTTTCTTGGCTTTCATTTTGCTTCTGTTGGCTTCCCGTTTCTTTTATAATTTCTCTTTTTTAACTTTGTGTTTCCTTTAGAATATAAAATACAGCTGTTTGGTAACCTTTTGTGGTCAAAGAAAAATGATGCTTACAGGGTAATTTAGCTATGACTGACGTTTAGTTTGTACAAGCGTTATTAAATATTTTGTTTGACAGCAAATTAAAACGAATATATCTCGGAGACATTTTCCCCTCTCTGTTAAAAACGTATCTCACTTTTCTTCTGATTAGTTCTTATTAGGTTGTTCTTTTCAACTGACTTACTATGTTAAATTCTTTTACGTGTTTAGCCAAGCGGAAGGAATCTAAAAGAAGTTACTACAAGCGAGGCATATTGAGAAAAAGGACAAGATAAATTTACATATTTAGATAGAGATCTAGAGTTATAGATAGGCTTGGATTACCCTTGGTGCGGTGCCAGCTAATGGAATAATTACATGTCAATCTTTTAAACCAGCAGATGTTTTAGTTTTGTAGTGAACTAAACCTTACAAAATAAATCTTACATTTCACGAAAGGCCTTAAGCATTTCTATTGTTAATATAATTGTAAGCTTTATTTCATCCATAAATCCAACTCAAAACACGAGAAAAGTCTGCTAAACCATTCAGTTTTTAGTTTCTCCAATAACATGTCACATCGTTGTAACAAGGGATAAAGAAGTAGATACAATTTTACGAGAAGCCGAGTCAGTCGTTGAAAAAGTAAAGTGAGAACAAGATATCGGAAATCAGATATCAAATTTTAGTCGACAGTTCCGACGTTTCTTGAAGTAGTACGTCCAATTTTGCCCCACCTTATTACTAGTATATTTCATGGTTTGTTTTTGAAAGCGATTTGCCTATGGAAGAACTCCTACTTTTATTTTTTACATGACGTTAAATTTGCCTTGTATTTTACCACCTTTTGGTTAGCCACTTGGTTGGGCCGGGCCGGTTCAGGACTGCCAGATCTTTCTTTCACTCACGACACGCGTTCGCTGCAAGTGATCATGTTACTCCTAATTTAACCTATGAAACAACTTACGCTGTGCAGACGTGTTTATCGGACCGTATCTAAAAGATGAGAGAAAAACTCCAGATACCGCAGTTTCTTTACTTGTGGAGTGGCAGTGCTTTATACATGTAGTTTTTTTAAATACACCTTCTCTCAGCTCAGATGATCATGTCATGTGATTGCGGCGGTGGACGTTAAGCCATTAGGGCCATTGGTCTCCTACATCTCCTCATCGCCAAAATTTAGTAGGGGGACGTTTATACAGAACCCACATCCACGTCCGACAAGAGTAGGCGAACGTATCCTCGCCGTGTTGTGGCCCAATTTGTTCACATGTGTGCTTTTATGGGTGGGCAGTCGGGTGGGGTGAGATGCATGAATGGGATGATAGCGCTGTCATAGGCGGCTTTCAGTGCAAAGCTCGGACGTCCGATCATCACCCTTGTGCATGAATTGCAAAGGCACATTTGGATATTCATATAGGAAAGGTCATCAGAACACGTATCGCGCCTTATATAAATGCATTACCATTACTATAGAGTGTACTAAAGTTGTTGGCATCACAAAAATTAAATTTGTGAAATTATAGAAATTTGATCAGTTATCGGAGGAAGCATGCCAAACAACGCTCCACTTGCCAAACATTATGCCTACTCCATTGCAGATTTGTGGCTGAGATGTGGGCACTTCAGGTTTTAATTTCTCCCATACAAACCCTTCTAATTTTTGCGCCTGTTCCTTCAGTTTAGAACCGGCCGCTAAATTGTGATGAGGTTTGTATGGGACGGCTACCAAACGTTCAACCTCTATTACTTGTTCTATTCGGTGCTTAACAAATTGAAATTTTGTGGCTGATCAAAACAGCAGACAAACTTTTCATCTAATGATGAGGATGTTGAGGCTTGATAAAAAATAGTATTGAAACAATTTATTGACGTCACAATTTACTACTCCAATGCGTGAATCGCAAGTTCCTCACGAAAACTGGCGATGGGGATGATTATTTATGGAGGTGAGGGTTTTGATAACCAAGCTTTACTGAGAGACTCGCACTGGAGTTCGTGTAGTCTCCCTGACATCTGTGTGTACGCCTTTCCTTAGTTCACGGAATCTTGTTTTGGTGAAAGTTGTGACGTTTTCCATCTTAATTACTATTATGTATGGAAAACTGGCTTTCAGCAAATTTTCAAAAACATAGAAAAACTGACTCAAAAAATAGTTACAATTTTTACTCAGGAAGACAGCTGTCTTAACATTTAGATACCTTTCTAGTAGCAATTTACTCAATTATTCCTGGAATTCCTGGTAAAAATAGGAGGATTTCTTGTCTCACAACTCTCAAACACATTGACACACAAAGCGACATTTTCTAGTAGATGTTGGAATTATAGCGAAAAAAAGCTTCTTAACATACCCAAGTCTATTTAGCTGGACATTCTGCCGAATGGCATCGCCTGAAAACAATTTCTATTCGTAAAATTCGTACACAATGAAATCTGACACTTCTCAAGTCAATTACAAACGTGTTGGTGGAACATTAAATACACACACCATTTTCCTTCACAAATGAGCTTAAAATACATATTAATCAGGAACGAATGTGATTACATAAAAGCGAATATGTGATTATCTGCCTTTAGTATAATTTTCAGAGGTGAATATAAGAATCCGATATTCTGATTGCCCGAGAAACCTCGGCTTTATGGTCGTCTATAGTCACCTCCCGCGGGGTGATTATAGGAACTTATGGCGCGATTGCTAAGATAAGCCCCATTATATTTACAGACTTCCTCTCGGTAAATATGAAAGAAAGAAAAGATTTCCCATCGTCCTCCGCATGCCTTCTTTCTCGAATAAGATCTCCTTCCCTATTACGGAATTTCCAACTGTTCGATCGAGGATTTGAGGCAACTGACGGTTTCTAACTCCACTGAGAAGAACCGGCGGAGTCCCGTCCACCCTCACTTTTGATCTCTAGTCTAATTCACTAGTCACTTTTAGTATAATGGTAATACATCATTGTATTTCGGGGTAGTCTATGTATTGTTGCTTAATTGCTTTGTTGGTTCATTGCAAGGTAAATCTCCTGATCACACGTCCAGCTGGTCAGTCAACCAGTGAAACGTGAAGAAGTTGTAAAACAAACCCGCGTATTAAGCTGTTATCTGTGAAGAAACCGGAGAGACATTAGCCATGTTTTTAAATTCCCGAGAGTTCTAAGGTACGGGTCGAACTACAGCCAATTTTGTGTACAAAAAAAATTGTAATTTTTGGGCTGGAGGAAAAAAAATTCTGGCCAATAGTAAGAGTGTGGTGCAAACAAAAGAAACAAAAGCGAATAAACAAAAAAAAACCCGAGAAGCAGAAAAAAAACAAAAAAAAAAGAAAAAACAAAAAAAAAAAAGAAAAAAAAAAAACAAGAAAAAAACTGAAAAATAAGAAAAAAGTTCAAAACACCGAAAAAAAAAAAAAAAAATTCTTTTAAAAAACAAAAAAAAAAAAAAAAAGAAAACAACAAACAAAAACAAGAAACACAAAAAAACAAAAAAACCAAAAAAAAAAAAAAAAAAAAAAACGATAAAAAAACAAAAAAATGTACGAAAACATAAAATAAGAAAAAAAAAAAAAAAGAAAAGGACACACACAAAAAAAAAACACCCAAACAATACAAAATGCCAAATTTTGGTTGTGGTCGCATCTCAAAAGAACCAAGATGTGTTTTCCAAAACTCTTCCTGATTGATGTAAAGTAAACTTGAAAGGCTTGGGACAAGGGTTTCGTAACTTCGCTTTCTTGGTTTTCGTCCGTTTTCTACTGCCCTGCTGGCTTTCAATTGCAAGCGAAGGAGATTCGTCTTGAAAACTTAGAGGCGAATTGTTCTCCAAACTCTTGCCGCCGGTTAAAATTTGAGTTTCGGATCAGACCCAGTGTAGTGCATAGATATTCGCGGCGTAATATCCGATGTTGCTGTTTCTCGTTTTCGTCGAAATAATTATTAAAAGAGTCAGATGATTAACCGTGGTATTTAAAAAAATTATTTTGTCCCGTTATTGCCACCGCGCTAAACTCAGCAAATCTTTAATTGTTAGAGTTAGGCTAACAACGGGATTTAAAATCAACGAAATTGTTGATTTTCCAAAAATTTGGTCGGCTCCCAAGCAACACTTCTGGCTTCTTTGAAGATGGTCGAAAAAAATTTGGCAATTTGCGTCAAAATAAAAATTGGGGCAAAAAATTAAAACTGGGGGTACGCACTGTATTTACGATTTTTACAGTACGTCGTTGAGAGGTTTGCTAACTTAAATAAACCAAAATTGGCCTACATTACAATCTATTTTCATTTGATTGGTCACAGTAGTAGGTTTTTACCACAACTTGAAAAGTTCTAGAAACTTCCTTTGCACAGCATAATAAACAGCATCGCCAAGAAAGTACTGCCTCACACTAGGCCTTCATTATTTAAATGGTTCAACATCCTTAAAAGTGAGAACAACCTGTGCATAATAATACATCATTACAAGATAATGTCGAAACTCAGAATATGGAAATATAGAAAAACAAAGCTTCAAATGGCCTCATTACTGTCTCGACTCTGAATCAAATCAGTTTACGTATTCATTAATAAGCGAGTTCGATAACCCGAACGTGTGATCTTTAGTGTTCGATTCACATCGTTTTTTGTGATTTCGATTCTGTTCCCCGCATGACCGAGCTGTTAAAGTGCCTATAAACCCCCAAATGTTTTATTTGCTTAAATAAACATTTACATAGTAATTCGAAGTATTTCTACGATTTTTGGATTTGGTTGAATCCTCGATTTTATATGCTCTGTTGAAGTCAAGCTTGTCTCAATCCACCCCAGTCAAAACCAAAGAAACACGACGGTCGTGCAAACAAAAATGGAGGCGTTTTTGGTATGACTTTGCCAGGGAACGACAGAAAATCGAGGATTAAACCAAATCCAAAAATTGTCTTCGGCAGAAATACTTCGAAATTACATATGTAAATTTCGATTGAATTCGATTTACCAAACTTTCGGATGAGCTACGCCGGGAATCAGCTTCATTTTTCATCCACAGATCAACACTAATTGCTATGGCTTTAAAGATTTTAAATTGTCTTGTGGGAGGGCAGAACCTGGGGAGAAACAGGGCGGCCGAAAAACCCCCCCGCCCACGTGAGATTGAAATAAAGTTCTCCACAGGCTTACTCTCCATTTCGAAGGTTGTTTTGGGACATTCTTCTCTATGTATCTTTCTCAGAAGGTGGCATAACTTCCATTCAATTATGGCTAAGATGGCGTTGTTTATGGAAACGCCTGGACGTTCATTTTCTACGGGTTGTATGAAATATCGACGGAAATGTAACGGACTCAGCGGCAAGTAGATGTTTCAAGTATTTACTCATAGAAAATATTCAGTCAGTAAAGCTCGAACCCCAAGAGTTACTTAAATGTCAACAAAAATTGGTTTCCCCCTTCCCAGTGTTTCACCTAAATTGGGTTATTTTGCGTAAGCCAAAGCTATTGTTAAGCCCGTTCTTGTCAAATCAATTATGAAAATTGATTCAAATCACCAAAAAATTAAAACGAAAAGGGAAGAGTAGCACACAAGGGAATACAAGGAATATCGCGGTATGTTCCATAAAAAGGAACATTCGAGATCCTGCATTGGTGAGCGTTCTTCTTAGCGAAAAACGTATTGATATGTTATCAGAGTGACATGCGGACCATAAGAAACAAGTTTACACGCGATTTAATTGTAATCCCAAATTGTTTGCCAGGGGCGGAAACCAAATATTAATTTTACTCCGTAAAACCCTTTGACAATAGAACAGAAGCTTTCTTTTCTTTTAGTTGCCCGTGTCCCAAACAGCCCCCCCCCCCCCATGGCAAATCAGCGTTAAGAGGAATAGGTGAGCAAACAATTTCGGCGGTATTTCATGCATGTTAAAACCTTACCAGAACGACTAACGGACACGACAAATTATTTGGCCTGCTCTGATTCTACTGGCGAGTAAAGTGGCTAAAAACCTTCGCGTACGGTGTACTTATCCTGTGTTCAGTCACCGGGAAAACTTCCTTATTGCAGCGATTGTCTTCAAGACAAAATCCATGAGGAAAACTATCAAACTACCTCATCGTGAACATGGCCATCATCCGACCTCCTTCTCCCATTTTTTGCTTTCCCACGCCTCCTCACAAAAAAATGTACCGTCGGCTACTGGCTCATAAGATGGCACCTTTGGCATTGGTGTTGTGTAAAATAACTTCTTTATCCAAGACGTATCCTACAGCTGTATTAACATCAGAGCTCATGGTGCTGATAGCAGTGGGATCGATTTGGGGCTGTGGTGAATATCACTCTCTCCGTCCTCCAGTTGTTCAGTGCCAAGCTTGCCCATCTAATTGTAGCGACGTGGATAGTTGCCATGGCCTATTCATTCCCGTACCTCTTCGCCCGCAAAATTGTCGAACACAAAGGGACTCTTTACTGCTGGATGGAGTGGAAAGAAGCCTTGGAGAGTCATCGTCGTTAGGAAAACTTACTACGTTGCATGGTTTATATTTTCGGCTGTTATCCCTTTCGCGGCGATGTCAAGCCTATCCATTTTTGGTTTATTTCCATCACATTATTTGTGAAGTTAAGGTATCATAGATACCAGGTGGGGACAATCAGTGAAACGCTAAGGACAGTGTGCAACAAAAACGACTGACATGAGAGAGAAAATGCGTGCCTTAAAGATGGTTGTGGCCAGAGTCTTGTGGATTTGCATTAATGCTGAGGCCCCTTTAAATATCCTAGCATTTTCGGAATTTTTTTGCTATGGCTGACACTCAAAAACGCCCTGCCTGCGCTGTGGTTTTTCATCAGTTTTAGTTTTCTTTAGCCAGATTTGTCATTGACCTACGCAAACTGGCCGCCTTAAACCCTTGCATCTGATTTTTATTTTCAGTGGGAAACATACCGCGATCGGTATCAAGAGTTTATTTGGTTGTTGGCTCGCGGCAACGTGCACCATTGTTCATGTTCTTAGCCCCACGCGTGGGCAATCTGTGGAATGTCCAGAATACGTCTTCAGATGAACAAGGAAATTTTACATTATCGGGAAACCCAAATGTTGCACTTAGTGTCTGTTTCATAAATCATCGCCCCGGGACCTCCCAAAAGTGTTAAAATTGTTTGCTCTTTCATATACGCCGCAAAAAAAAGCAACATACATACGCAGTAAATCGTATTTTTAACATTGAAGGTTCGGATTTTGTAGCCATCATAACTTTTTTTGTAAAATATTTATTGAATTTTTTTGTGATTGTGCGGACATCGGCCATTGTCATAGGCTTCATATAGTGATGGTTGTGTATTGTTAAGATATTATCCTATAATTGATCAGGTGTCATATTCTATCCAAACTTTAAAAAGTAATCGAAAGTAATGTAAAATGCTGTGAGTAATATCATATAAAATTCTAGACACTTTTGCTTTGCCTTTAAAAAATATATTGCTACAGGCTGACTGAGCGCACCTGTAGGAGGCAACACATTTACGGAACAAACCTTCCTCACAGCTTTTTTTCTGCGTGAAAAGATATTCATGAGCAAGTAATCAAATCGACCAAAGTTTGATAAATGTGATGTGAAAAATTGGTTGTCACGTGATCACTTTAAAAAAGTTGATCTCCCTGTGAACACTTTTTGGTGCTGAAATTTCAAAAAATGGCTAAATTTGCTGTGTCTGTCATCACAACATAGAAAACATAATCTTAAATCAAATCCTGTTCCTTTACTAACCAGTATTTTTACTTTATAAACGGTTTGTGCTTCAGTGCAGATAAAACAGTGGGTGAGAAAAAATATGGTGGTTTGAAAATGTTGTCAAAAATGGCAATGTTGGTAATTTTTCCAAATAAAAAAAAAATATTGTCAGGATTCAACAATATCTCATTGTTTTATACTTAGTAATGGAGAAACAGGGTTGTAATCTGAATCTGAATCTTTTTAGCTGTCAAAGGAAAGCGCTCAAACCTGTGAATTTTCATAATGAATATTTTAGATAATGATTAAAAGCCTTTAAAAATATAGCTTTTAAGACACTACTAAAAAGGGGAGAAAATACACTAGAAATGTGCGTGGCGTTGGTGTGACCAGCTGGAATGCATGGATGGATGGATGGATGGACTTTATTTAAACACGATGTGTGTAAAAGCTATAAGCTTTATATTATGACTCCTTTTGATTAGTGAAGGGCTACCTAGAGTGATATTAGGGAAAAGAAGGCAAAACCCATGATCAGACTACAGAGGTAATGAATATAGGTTACTTGTTGTCAAGCCGCTATGGCATTCCGTTGAGAACAAAATATCCAGATCGCAAAATATGAAGTCGAGAATCGAAAAGTTTATCCAAAAGCAAAAAATTAGTCGAGATGTACACAATATTAAAGGAGCTATGTCACGAAAGGCGCATCTTGAAAAAATGGGCCACTTTTTTCAAGTTCGCCATTCTTAATCCGTCTTAATCTTCTCCATCCTCAACCATCCTTGTTCCTGTTTAATTTATTATCACCTCTTTGGTGTTTTTCTACCTTAGTAAACTATTATTTTGAGGCTTTCTTCAATTTGAAGGTGACTTTGCGACTTCGCAAAAATGACTTAAATATCGTGACATAGCTCCACAATTTTTAAAAGTTGATACAAAACAAAACAAAAATCGAATCGAGATGCGCTACGATATTTACGTCGGCGAGAAACCAGTTTAGCTGGTTGTCAGATTTTCGACAAGTCGAGATGTGCAAAAAATCGAAGTCGAGAAGCAAGAGGACGCTGACCAGTTGTCATGCCAGCCTGTGGATTCATTCCTATAGGATTGAGGCTATGGCATTGCTGAAATAGAACATTGCGGTACGTTGGCTACTCAACAATGCAGATATTTTCGTCTCCCTTGCTAAAGTAAAACTTATAGAGGACTCGGAAGACAGCTCAGGTCAACTTCGTATGACAATTCAGAATTCTTGTTTCTGCGCTTGATGTGTATGAGAGAACGCTTTCAACTTTATTATCAAGATTTGTGGTAACCTATGGGAGTTTACCTGCACAACAAAATACAGTTTTAAATCCCACCTACCTATGTAGTCGTGTTTCTTTTCTTCGATCGCATTTAGAATATCGATATTTATTTGATTGGGATAACAATTATAGTAGAGTGCTCGATCAAATTGATTCAATAAATAGAGCCTGTGCATCAGCCTTATAACATAACCTGCATGACTCTTTAACGAATCTTGTAGCTTCGTAGAAGTTACAGTAGTCTCTGGATCAAGACAAATATGATATCCGGACATCTCTTACAACAGGTTTATTCAAACAGCTGGGCCCGGCTTCACAATAAACTGAAGCAATTGAAATACTACACAGAATATTTCAGACCCATTTCAGATCCAGAGAGAACACAGAGGGAGCTTTAGATTGATATATCTTGCAACTATAACGGCTTAACATTATAAGTATACCATAAGTTGGCTAAGCCAACACCATATGGCTTATAAGCAAGAAGCTGATCCATAACAGCTTGAATGCCGGGCCCTGACTCCGCTTCTTATCTCATGGCCTTAACAGTGCATGGCTATTTTTTTCTTTCAAGACCTTGTCACGAAGTTTGAAAAATTCCTACAGTAGAAACCTTCCATTAAATGAAACACCATATGGAGACATAAGGATAAGTGGTTGTTTCCCTTCATAGAGGTGCTTTTTCCTTTAATAGACAGGTTTACAGTGCATAAGTGCAAAGATGTAGTAAACACAGTCATTAGGATTGTGCAGGGAAAAGAGTTTGTGTCCCCACCCATAAACGGAGGTGTCCCCGGTTGGTCCGCAAAGTAAAGAGGTTCCCACTGTACATTCCGATAACTATTTGTACTGAAAGTTTGGGAGTCAATAACAAAATTTACTGAAGAAAGCTTTATAACGACCTTGAAGTTCTAAACTTTTATCCTGGGTAGTTTTTTATTACTACGGTGTCCTTATGCTGGTCCCCCAAGTCAAATACTTGACTAACACAACATATGTTTTCATATTCTTGCAATTTAACTGGTCAATAGAAACATATCATGTCCGTGATTCTGCCTCAGAATGAAATTAAATTTTCATTTTATTCACAACCATGGAACTTTTAAGTCATACAAAAAATACTGGCAACATCAGCATCCTCTGCCCATGCTTCTCTCCCACCCTACCGCTACCTTAGCAGAGGCCACCGGACCCCCCCCCTCCCCCCTCAGGTTAAATGACGTCTACACACAATACAAAAAATAAAAAAAAGCCCCAACACGTTTCACATTCGTCAGCAATTTTCCCCTTTCGACTAAAGAGGTAACAATTGATGTCAATATTATTTTGTTCTTTCGTATGCCGACTAAACACTTTGACCGCAAAACAAAAATCATTGATTCACCTTACAAAAACACCTACCGTTTTCAGAATAATTGACCTATAACTTTCATACAAAGGAACTACCCAACTTCCCTCCAAAGTGTAAAATCAAAAGATAAGCACTAGAAAAATAACCTCACAGACAATAACTTCAAAGAAAGCTAATGCATTAAACGCAAACAGCATTCCTGCCACAGCTCTCATATCATCCTGTGCAAATAGGTTCTTTTCTCGTTTTCTCAACTGAAACAGTACACACCACCTATATTTTCCCTGCATAAAAACAGCAAGGCCGGTGTTCCTAGAAATTACATCCTCACCTCGCAGTTTTCTTCAATAGTCAATGTCATCGATATAATTAGTTGTTTCCCAGACCGCGTTAAACATCCACTAAAAAGTTCCCTGAAAAATTGTTAGTGTGTAGCCAACTGCGTGTGACTCGCGTAACACCCTTTAACAATTTTGCATTGACTCTTTCAATTCATACACAAACTCGCGTAAAAGAAAACGAACGACACAAATTCGCTCAGCGCTTTTCTCCTTCTACACACTATTACGCAAAAAGCTTTGAGCAAACTCCTCTAGATTACATTGGAATACTAAAGAGAAACTGATAATACAAACACGTAAACTGCATTTGAAGGGGGGGGGGAATATAAACGCCGACGTGTCGCCGGAAATCAAGGGACGCGCTTTTGAGAACTCCTCCCTCACAATGACCATGTTCTCCTTTTCGCGTTAAAAAACCCGGCTGATCTGCGACTACTTCATACAACTGACGTTCTTCGTCTACTTACACAACTGTCACACAACTTACCAGTAGTGATTCTAAAAACAAATCATTTAACCTAAACTAAGATGAGTTTAACTATTATTACTCTCTTTGCTAAACTCAAAACTTCCCTCCTACCTGTTCACAAATCCCCAGTCTCCATAACCTGTATCAAATATGAATGGACGTAAACTTTGTTTAATTTAATCTGCGCGCCGCCAACTACGTTTCAGGTTACGAAATACAGCGTGTTTAATTCACTGCCCTTTTCCGACTGAAAAATGTGAACAATTGATATCAATATTTTTTGTAGGTATTTTTATTTGCCGTGTGACGACAATAACACTTGCCAAAAACAAAAATCATTTCAATAAGACTCGATTACGAGACACCCCACCGTTTTGCAACTACATATCACACATAACTTCCACGCAAGGAATACGCCTCCGACTTTCCCGCTCAACATGGGTGGATACAATCAGTGATAACCACAGCTCGCAAATTTTCAATCACTATACTAAAATACTCAAACAATCAATGTGCATATTTTTTTTTTCTCCATTCCCCTAAACACTTGCCTAGTACCCATGTAGTCTGCAAATATAGGGTCCTAGTTCCCCCACTAATTATTATATGGAAACTTGTAATGGCTAGCCATCCGACATCCGACCTATAAAAGATCCGACAGTCCGACTTGTTTATATGACTTATCATGACATGCCTTGACCTGTCTTGAAGAATGGGTAATTTTTTGTGTTATTTCTGCAAATCTATTATCTGCTTAAAAAATAGCTGTTTTTTGGAGGTATATTATTGAATAAATGGTTAAATTCACGTGAACTTACTGCACATAAAACATAAACTACTCCAATCGACAACAATAACAGATACAGATATTTTGGTCCCTCCTCTCAACCTATTAAATAAATTGGCGACTCAGTATTATCGCACTGCTTGGTCTTCAATGTAGAACTCTCCTGTGCGCCTGGTTGTTTTTAATCGGTCCCCGTTTCCGTGAAGCAAGGCACGTATACAACTCCGCCAAGGATTATCTATCCCTATGAATACCTTACTGCGCCATGTAAAGGAGTAGTTCAGCAGTGTAGGAGTCGCAGCTTCTGACTATCTTATCTGCATAAACTTGTTCTTTATCCCTATGTTGGATCTGGCTGCAGAACTCTCCTTTTAATTATGTTGTGCTGTGTAGCGCGCAACGGGGGGGGGGGAGGCTTTCCTTTATGAAGTTGACTCGACCCAACAAGCCGACTATTTTCTCAAGCAATCCTAGGAAGTTTTTTTTCATAATCATAGCATGAGTTTTTTTATATGGCGCATTTCTAATACTCAATGCGCCTTACAGTAATAAAATTATATGAAAAAAAATTGGCTAACTTATTTACAACAATGATAAAAAATGGTAAAATGTAAAATGTAAATGTAACAAAAACTCTCCCTAAAAAGAAATTTCTTCTTCTAGAATATTGTTTAGGTGCAATTGGTTTGTCCCTGTTATAGAAACTTGGCGAATGTTGGCGAATGTACATCTATCTTCGAATGATGCTGTCTAACAACAAAATTTTGAAAGAAACCTGTCCCAATATTCTCAAATCAAATTAGCGCACTCACGAAGATGTCGTGCAGAGATTTTATCTAAGCCCGTCGCTTCAGATTTGCATAGTTTAGACAATAAAGAGAGTACTTTTGAAAATTCAGTAGTTTTGAGTCTCCTTTAGGTAATCTAAATGCGACGGGTTGCTCTAACTGTGTTGGATGTCATTAACAAGTTTCAGCCCAATACCAGAATCAAAAAGCTATTTGAGCTGATCACGCGTAACAGAGCCTCTCTCCAAGAGCCACTCTAGCATGTGTACCCAACGTGTACCAGGCGCTGGAGTAGTATAGAGCGCGAGATGGAAAAGGCGCGTTGGCAGTCGGCCATTTGACTATCGACAAAACGTTGCTCAGCGGTCGCAATCTAAAGAATTTCGTAGTCCATTTCGTTCAAGGGTCATTGCCGCGTCTTTTCAAGAGCGATTCTTCTTACATCTTTCCTTTCTTTTGGTGATCGCCGTTGTTTATACAACTAAGGATGGTCTAATAATAAATACGCGAACAAAAAGCGAGCTCGGCTGTTACATTCTGGTTGCCTTTGGCGATTATGATGCACAAAATCACCTTCAAATTGAAAAAACCTCAACATATTTGAACTGGTATCAAAAAGGTCAGAAACGGGATTTGACGCTCCGTAAAGCCCTAACCGGTGGGGCATTTGACCCTGTGAAATGGAAAAGGCTTGGATCGAGGTTTACGAATCTCAATGCATAAAATTTCCAGGTGTTTTTACTGAAACACGTAGGCGAGGGAGTAAAGAGAAACTGATTTATGTTGGAACGAACATTGAAACAAACGCCCCCATAGTCCATGCAGTCACTCTAGCGAAAAAAGTTCGAAAAATAGAACAAATTGCAACAACAATTTCTTTTTGCGGTATTTAGTTCTGGAAATGCCGAGAAAACACATGATATAAAAATCTGGGCTCCTAATAAAAATATAGAATTATCTACCCAGTGGTCAATGATTAAATTGCTATTTTACTGATTGCTATATATTTGTCTAAATTCTGCTACAAAAGCGCGAAACAATAGCCGTAATACGCCATATTCGTACTATCGGTGTTTAACTGAAACTGGACTCAATGCGGGGGCCTTATAAATTGACTTGACCGTACGACATAGCGGTGCCGAGCAACCGAGTGTGCGCATGCAGTAGCACTCAAATATAGTTGCTAAGAGAATTGTCCCACGGAAACGTATTAAGAACAAGAAGCTTGAACTTGTACACAGCTTGAATTCTGGCCCACAATCCTTGACTCGCTGCCCATCTCAAGCATGTTAAGGTATGGCTTTTTTTTTCAAGACCCATCACGAAGATTAAAACTTCTACAGTGAAACCTCCATTAATGGGACACCACCCTTTAATAAAGATACAGTGATACAAAGATTATATGAGCATTAATTTTGTTGGGGCAAAAGTTTGTGTCTCCTTGAAGGGGAAGGTTCCAATTTTCAGTTGGCAAAATAATTGTTTTGATAAACGTTTGATAGGCCACGTAGTAGGTTTTAGCCACAACTTGAAAAGTTAGAACTTCCTTCGTTGCACAGCATAATAAACAGCATCGCACGGAAATACCGCTCACTCAGTCACCTTTATTTGAATGGTTACACACTAGGATTTTATCCACAACCACTTTGTACAGCATAATACACAGTACCTCATCAACTTATTGCTCAATAACTTTTATTATAATAACTTCATCGGCATTGTGGCGTATTTTGCGGGCTAAAATGGAGAATTCAGCGGATATTTTAGCCCGCTGCTCTGAGCCAATCAGAAACAAGAAAATAGCGTAGCCGGCCAATCAGAATTGGAAACCTTTCAACTGTTCGCGCCGTTTTCTTGTTGGCAGCAATTCATTTGACTCGAAGCGCTGCCATCTACAACTGTAAAGCTATTGTTTTTGAGCTTTATAACGACAGAATGGCTGAAAAACCAAACGAAGAAGCAAACTATCAGTCTTCTCAGTACAGCTAGTTGAAGAGGACTTACAGAAACTCGAGGAAGAATCCATACACGGCGGCGAATTGAATGTAAGTTTGTCTTCTTCGATCCAAAGCCGCTCAGTTCAGGCCAAATATTTTATGTACCAGTAATCACATGATTTCGAGTGCAATTTGGAATAAATGAGCACGAGTACATTTTTCAAAGACTAACTACGGGCGAGTGCAATATGTTGTCTTTGAAAAATTTACGAGTGCTCATTTATTCCAAAATTGCACGAGAAAAATCATGTGATTATTTGTT